>ML400308.1:0-36922 GCA_005239525.1 Nicotiana knightiana | reverse complement strand
AATAATGGCAAAGATTCCCTAGGAAAATTTGACCCCAGAAGTGATGAGGGAGTATTCTTGGGATATTCATCACATAGCAAAGCTTATAAAGTATATAATAAAAGAACTATGTGTGTAGAAGAAAGTGTACATGTTGTCTTTGATGAAACTAACACTCTTGCTGAGAGACAGGAACCAGAAGATGAGGAGCTTGGACTAGCGAGAAGCATTGATCACATTGAAGCAACCATGGAAGGTGGAACAGGTGATGGACCAGGTTCAACTACCCCAAGCAACATGACAGGGGGAATTAAACATATGCAACCTGGCCCTGATCCTGCTCCACAGCAACAAGACACCATGGAATTGTCTAGGAATGAATAGGTGGTACTCAAACCACACAGATATCAAAGTTCTCACCCTCTTGAGAACATCATAGCAGATTTGACATCCAGAATCAAAACAAGATCATCCTTGAAAAATCTGTGTGTGTTTGATGCCTTTCTATCCATGATCGAACCAAAGAACATTGGGGAAGCCCTACAAGATGCTGATTGGGTAAATGCCATGCAAGAAGAGCTGAATCAGTTTGAAAGAAGTCAAGTATGGCACTTGGTACCCAGGCCACTAGACAGATCAGTGATTGGCACCAAGTGGATCTTCAGGAACAAGCTCGATGAGGATGGAATTGTTACAAGGAATAAGGCAAGGCTATTTGTTCAAGGGTATAGTCAAGAAGAGGGAATTGACTATGATGAGACCTTTTGCCCTGTGGCAAGACTGGAAGCAATCAGACTTCTTATAGCATTTGATGCTCACATGGAATTCACTCTCCATTAGATGGATGTTAAGAGTGCCTTTCTCAATGGCTATCTGAAGGAAGATGTATTTGTCAAGCAGCCTCCAGGTTTTGAAAGCAAGGAGTGACCTGACCATGTATACAAACTCGACAAGGCTCTATATGGTCTCAAACAAGCACCAAGAGCATGGTACGAACGATTATCAAAATTCCTGCTAGAACATGGGTACAAACGAGGCAAAATTGACAGTACCTTGTTCTTAAGGGAAAAGAGTAAGGATCTCCTGGTTGTGCAAATATACATGGATGATATTATATTTGGGGCGACTTCTGAAAAATTGAGCAAGGAATTTGTTATGCTTATGGGGAGTGAGTTTGAGATGAGTATGATGGGTGAGCTAAACTTCTTCTTAGGCTTGCAAATCAAGAAAAACTCAAATGGAACAATGATCCACCAACAAAAGTACGTGAAAGAAATGATCAAGAAGTTTAAAATGGAAGACTCAAAGGAAATAGACACTCCCATAGCCATAGCTACAAAATTAGATGTGGATGAACCTGGTTCATCCGTTGATCAGAAGATATATAGAGGGATGATTGGGTCTATTATATCTCACTGCGAGCAGACCTGATATTGTGTTCAGCGTGGGACTGTGTGCTAGGTTTCAGGCAAATCCAAAGGAGTCCCACCTCACTGCAGTGAAGAGAATTTTGAGATATTTGAAAGGCACCACTGATTTGTGCCTTTGGTATCCTAACGGTAGTAACGTCAACCTTGTAGGATATGCTGATGCTGATTATGCAGGTTTCCTGGTTGACAGGAAAAGTACTTCAGGTATGGCTCACTTTCTGGGCTCATGTCTTGTGTCATGGGCTACCAAGAAACAAAATTCAGTAGTCTTGTCTACTGTTGACGCTGAATATGTGGTTGTAGCCTCCTGTTGTGCTCAGTTGCTATGGATCAAGAAACAACTCTTGGACTTTGGTATATATGTGGGATGCATTCCTTTTTTCTGTGATAACACTAGTGCCATTAGTATGACGAAGAACCCGGTTCATCATAAGAGAACTAAGCATTTAGATGTTAGGCACCATTTCCTGAGGGATAACTATGAAAAAGGAATGATATCAATTGAATTTTGTGCTACTGATCAATAAATTGCAGATATCTTTACTAAAGCACTAAGTAGGGAGCATTTTGAGAGAAACAGGCTTGAATTAGGGATGATTAAAATCACCTGATTGAAAAAAAAATTAAAATTTTTTTTCTTTGGCTAGAAACACTAACATAGATAATCAACCAGTCTAATCATTACTCAGCATCATGACTTTACTGTCATACTCTCTTACCATGTATTAATATGATTCCCTAGATTGTCAAGGTACGTGCTCATCTCCATACAATTATTGAACTAATTACAGTCACACATGAGCAGGATTCTATCTATATTTGGTTCATTTCAAATTCTTTGTACTAATCCCTAAATGAACTCGTTCCAAGAAGTCACATCAGTACTCAATTAGCCTAGAGGTAGGAAACTCTTAACCATCTAATCAATGACACTCCTACAACTATTAGACTTCCACTTGAATAAATGTTCTACCCGTTGTAAAATTAATAGCCATATCTTATATAAGGGTCATCATTACTCTCTTCTTCATAAAGTAACCGTCGAACCTAGATCATTAGTCTTCAAATCCAAAAACTGATCACTCTTTCTTTTCTTCCTAACAACACTCATAATCATGTCTTCAACACCATCTGCTTCTTCTTCTTCATCACCAAATCGTGATTATGATGGAGGGAACTATGAATCAGATTCAAATTCTCCATCGGTCTACAGTTCTCAATCTTCAGAAAAAACCTCAACCCCTGAAAACCCTCCTATTCTTGAAAACCCTCCTATTCCAGAACCCATATCTAACCCTAACCTAGCCCCTCGTGGTCATCGTGTAAAGGTTATTGCCAGAAAATAAGTGTCTTCTGGGTCACGTGCAAAATTCTTGGAGGCAATTCTGTAGTCTGAAAAGGATAAGAATTCTGAATCATCAAGTGAATCTTTTAAATCAGCCAACGAGGATGAAGAACCTGGTTCATTAAATTCTGAACAAGGTAATCTCAAGGCAATTTCTGAGTCTGTTAATGCTGAGAACAGTTTTAATCTGGTTGGGTCGGTAGTTGATGTTGAAGTTCCTAGTAGGCAAAGAAAATTGGAAAAAGGTAAAATTCTTGAGGGAAAGGTATTTGGGGAGGATGGTACTACATTGACTATTTGTGGTCCATTCCTGAGAAGGTTAGAGAAGATGTCACAGGGTTAGGGGGAAGTGTAGTCGAGGAAGCTGCGAAAGGTCTAGCATGCTTAAAAAATGAGTAGATGGACCTGGTTCATCTGGTGACGAGACACTGGCTGAAAGGCTAAGAAAACTGGGGGAGTCATATAACCCCAAGAAAAGGAGGACTCAGAAGTCCAAGAAGGCTACTAACCCAGTTCCTTCGAAGAAGAGAAAAGCTTATGTAGCTGCTGATGTTCATGTCCCTAAGGTGCGTGCTACACGTAGTGCTATGAGAGGAAGAAGAACTGTTTGAGAAGGCTCTGCTTGAGATCAAGAAAAAGAGAGCTGCAAAGGGAAAGGCTAAAGTAAGAGAGCTTGTGGAGACTGTTGTGGTTGAATAGGATACGATGGACCTGGTCTATCATGAGGCGCAGACTGCTCCTGTTGTGATTGAGGCACCAAAATCAAAAAGGGCTAAGGCTTCTTCAAAGAAGTCAGCTACAGTGTCTGCTACACCTACAAGAACAGTTAAAAGGACCAGGTCCAAGGCAAGAAAAGTGAAGGTTATTGAGAAAGATGATGATAGAGAGTGGAGTGGAGAAGATGAGGGGGAAGTTGGTGAGGTGAGTGACATAATCACCTTGTTTGGCAAAAGAACAATTCTGAAGGGAAAGTTGGTGAAGGATCTCGAGGAACCTGGGATGAGATACCTGTTGGACACACTGGATGTTCAGGGGTGGAAGAACATGGTTCTTCACATTGAAGGAAGATTGGCTAGAGCTGAACTGGTGGAGTTCATGGGTAATGCAGTGGTCAAGGACGGCAGGGTCACTACCACAGTCAAAGGAATTCAAGTCTCCTTTGATGCTAAAGAACTGGGGCAAATTATGCACATTCCTGCTGAGGGCTACGAGGATTACACTAGGCAAAGATGGCCTAGTTTGGATGGGATGGCCTCAACAATCAATATTACCAGATTCTTCAGTGACAATGAAAGGGAAATTAAACCCAGTCCAGTCTACAAAAGTGAAATGAACCCAGAACGCAAGTTGCTTTTCGAATTTGTCATCAAATTCTTGCTGCCAAGACAAGAACGAAGGCACATAGCCAACTATATGGATCTGAACTTGATGGAATGTTCGTATAGAGGAAAGCAGATCAATTGGCCAACCTTCATCATCCAACGCTTGGACAGAGTTGTGAATGGAATAAAAGCACATGCAATCCCATATGGCTTTATTCTGACAGTTGTGCTTGCTCATTTCGATGTTCCGGTGAAAAAGGCTGAGATGGATACTGCGAAGGACTATTTTGGGAAGGATACTTTGCTGACTTGCGATTATACTGTCAATGTTCCTGCAGATGAACCTGGTTCATCTAGGAAGCAGCCTGTCAACAGCAAAGTTAGAACTCTGGTGCAGGAAAGCGAGATCAGGGATATGGAGATCCTTCGTTTGAAGTCTCGTTTGATTGAGGTTGAAGCTGAGCGGGATGCTCTCAGGGTTGAATTAGCAAAAGAGAAGGAAAAGAATGAGGGTGTTCTTTATCAGATGCTTTATATTCTACAAACCAAGACCACAACCTCCTCTGCACCTTCCCATCCTTAGGCTGTCCAGAGCTTCCACAACCCCTCTTTAGACCAAATGTTCAGTTTCTGTTGTTTTATTCTATTTTGCTCATGATTATGGCTGTTTTTGTTTTGTTTGTATGGTGTTTGATGTACGTTCCTAATCAATGAATTTTTATTGTTTCGTTATTGACTTGTCTCAATTTCTTAGATAGCTTACATTTATTGGTTTCTTAAGATGATTAATCATGTTTGCACCTGCAGTTGCCTCAATGGCCATGAGTAATTGTTAACAGCACTGGTGAGTTTATCATTTTGCAAACTTTTCGATGATTCCAAAAGGGGGAATACATATGTGCTTTTATATTTCAAGTGATATTTATAACCTAATGAACCTGGTTTCTCTGTGATAAATGCTTAAAAACATACAAAATGTTTGAGTTGTATACAGGGAGAAGCACAGAGTTTGTCATCATCAAAAAGGGGGAATTTGTTGACTCAAGTCACTGCATAGTTTTGAAGATTGACAAATGTCTGACCAGTTGAACCAGATCCATTAGAGCATACACACTTTACACCTGACGCGTTGGCACACAAACCTTATATGCGTAGGAGATGAATATGATTATGAAGTATCAATGAACAAGGAGAGTGTCTGCTAATGCGAAAAGGTTACAAATTGATAAGAGAATAGAAGTTGAATTCAACAAGGACAGTAACGAAGGAAGGAATTTGAGTTTAATACGAACTTGTTCTCCCAGGTAGAGTTGTACCAGAACTGAACGACAAACTCAACAACTGACTTTATAAATAATTGAAGTATTATTGCTTGAATCAAGAACGCACAAGTGCAGAAGTGAATCAAGATCTGAAAGAAAAATTCCCAGATATTTTGCAAGCAGAATTACTGTGCGACACAAAGGCTACAGACCAGCTATAAGAACTAGTTCAATCTATTTATCATTGACTCTAGTTGGTTGTAGTAGGAGATTTAATGTTGTATCTTTTCAGCTTTCATAGAAGTAGTTGTAATAGGTACGCATTGTTCAAGTTAGAGTTAACTTGAATCTTGTAGAAATTAGCTAAGGTCTAGTTACTACAAAGGGATTAGAGTTAGTCCTAGGATTACAAAAAAGTTTATTTTGTAAGTCTGTTTGGCTCAGAGTTTTAGTGAAGAGTTTGAGCAAATCCTACTGAGTAGTAGGTCGTGGTTTTTTCACCTTTTGAGCCAGGTGTTTTCCACATAAAAATCTCTGTATTTTTACTTTACTGATTTTATTATTCCGTAATAGTAGTAGTTGGAACACCAAGAAGAACCAGGTTCTTCTAGAGAGACAGCATTGGAAAAATTGGATACCATACAAATTAACCTATCTTCTTGTGTGGTATTGACGTCTAAAACATCAATTTCCACACTTGGTTTTTATCAAATTGATCCAGTTCTTCCTGTATGGCTTGTACCAAGTTTGAATATTTAAGAGCCTCATCTATCTTCTTTGGTCAATCTGGGAGATCAAAGCTAAATTTGCCTTCTTTTTGTGAGCTCCTCTGGTTTTCATTCCTTCACTTGGATCTCCTATGATAAACTTCTGAGGGTATTCTGGCTCACTCCTCCATTCATTTGGACGGGTTATGCTTGTAGGAGTAGTCGACTCTATCTGTGCTTTTGGTTGACTGTTGTTAATCTCATCAGTCGACTCTATGTTTTTGTCTACCTTGTTAGTCGACTTTTGAGGATTACTTGACTGAGTTATTTCTTGATTATGGTCTTCATCACCTGCAATGATTCCTTTCTCGGTCAAAGTGTTATTTTCATTAAATACTACATGTACTGATTCTTCTACAGATAAAATGCATTTATTATAAAGTCTAAATGATCTACTGTTTATAGAATAACCTAGAAAAATACCTTCATCACTTTTTGTATCAAATTTTCCAAGATTTTCCTTACCATTTTTGTGGATAAAACATTTGCTTCCAAAAGTGTGGAAATAATTTATGTTGGGTCATTTACCTTTCCACAGTTCATATGGGTCTTATTCAAGATAGGCCTTGTGAGACATCTGTTGAGAATATGGAAGGCTGTACTTACTGCTTCCGCCCAGAAGTGGTCTAGCGATGAATACTCCAGTATCATAGTTCTAGCCATATCTTGTAGAGTTCTATTTTTCTGCTCCACTACCCCATTTTGTTGAGGTGATCTTAGGGCTGAGAAGTTGTGGGTGTATCCTTGATGATTGCAGAACTCTTCAAATGCTCTGCTTTCAAATTCTCCTCCATGATCACTTTGAATGGTTGTAATAAGATATCTATTTTCTCATTAAACTCTTTTACAGAAGATCTCAAAATTTTTCAAAGCTTCATCTTTGTAAGATAGAAAAATCACCCATGTAAAACATGAGTAGTCATCAACAATAATAAATGCATATCATTTTCTTCCTATGCTAGCAGTTCTAGTAGGTCCAAACAAGTCTATATGAATCAGTTGTAAAGGCTTAGATGTGGACACAATGTCTTTGATTTTGAAAGAGTTCCTGATATGTTTACCAATCTGACATGCATCACACACATGACTTCTAGAGAAATTGAGTTTAGGAAGACCAATAACTAAATCATGCTTGGATCTTTTATCTATAAGATGCATGCTTGCATGACCAAGTTTCTTATGCAATAACCATGGATCATCAGATATGGATTTTAAGCAAATATGACCATCTATATTTTCAAAATCATCAAGAATGTAGACATTTCCATACCTTTTCCTGGAAGGATTATTTTACCTGACTCATATTCGATAGCATAACCTATTTTCTTGAATTTCACTTCATATCCGGAATCACACATTTGACTTATACTTAGCAGATTGTAGTTGAGTCCATCTACAAGATAGACTTCAGTGATATCGCAGTTGTTATTGGATGGGACTGTGCTAGTGCCAACTATCTTTCCTTTTGAGTCATCACCAAATTTAACACTTCTGCCATTTATTTTGCTAACTTCTTTGAACAGGTGTTTGCAACTGTCATATGACTGGAACATGCACTATCTAGGTACCATTTTCCTTTGCGACTCTTTTTGTGGTGTTCCTACAAACTGTAACAATTACTTTCTCTTAGGTACCCAAGCTTGCTTGGGTCCTTGTTGGTTAGTATTACTATGATTAGGGTTGTCTTTGGGTTTCCAAATCCAACTTGGAACATTTGATTTTCAAAAACGACAAAAGGAATATTTATGCCCATTTTTATTACAATTGTAACATACAAAGGGTGATCCATGTTTGGATCTTCCACTAGTGCTTGTGGACTCTATTCTAGTTGTTCCTTTTTCAGTTGACTTGTAAGTCGCCTGGTTAGACTTAACAGAACTATGACTGGTCGATTTGCGCATGCCATTGAGTTGCATTTGTAATTCCTGAAATTCTTCTTGAAATGCTTCTTTTTAAATTTCACATACTTCAAGCTTGAGCTTCCAGTCTTTCTTTTCCCTATTGAGTCTATTTAGTTCATTCATCAACTTTTGAGACTCTTTTAGAGTAAGATCAAGAATATCATGCAATTTATTGCATCTTTCACAGTTATAGGGTCTTACCTCGCTTGTTTCACCTCGTGCCATGAAACAGTTTTCATTTTTGTCTTTGCATTCGTCATCTGAAATATCCTCGTCTTTCCAGCAGCCTAAAAGTTTGTTTATGTCATTTTGCAGGATTGTCATGAAATAGAGATTTTCTATCTCTTCTGGTTCTGAAACATCTTCATCGCTCCAGCTTCCGAAAGATTTGTTCTTGTTAGATCCTCTGGTAACTTTTTTTTTTTTTAATCTGGGCATTCAGCTTGTACATGTCCATATCTTCCATACTCGTAGCAATTTCGATCATTCTTATCTTGCTCATTGTATTGCCTGGTTCGCCTCGATGATATCCTTCCTCTTCTTGTATTCATGTATCTTCTCATTAGACCATACATGTTCCTTGATACCATGGCAATATGTTCCTCAAGGGCTTCATGATCATCGTCAATGTCATTGTCTGTTCTGTCAGTTATAGCCTTGAATGCGACTTTTTTCTTCTTTTCTTCCTGGCTTGTTTTCTTGAGATGGATATTTTCAAATGCTATGAGATCTCCTCGAAGTTCATCATAAGATAGTTTGTTTAGATCTTGTGATTCAAGTATAACTACTTTTGTCTGCTAGGTGGTAGGGAGACTTCTCAGAATTTTTCGAACTTGATCACCAATCGTATATGGTTTACCAAAAGCTTTTAGATCACTAATGATTTTGCTAAACCTTGCAAATATTTCTTCAATGTATTCTCCTTCTTTCATCTGGAAGAGTTAGTAATCATGAACCAACATATTGATATGAGTTTCTTTCACCTTTCTGGTTCCTTCATAAGTAACTTCTAGTTTATCCCACATTTCTTTAGTTGTAACATAACTGGATATTTTTTCATATTTTTCTCCACTTATAGTATTATAGAGTAGATTCCTGACTTTAGCATTGACTTGAACAACTGCCATATGCTCGTCTGTATATTCGTCTATATCTTCTGGATTAGCAGGGGGTTGTGTGGCTACAGGTAGTGGATAGTTCCCTTTCTTGACTACTCACCAAACTTTTTCGTATGACTTTGCATATATTTCCATATGCACTTTCCAGTGAGAAAAATGTTGTCCATTGAAATACGGTGGCCTGACTTGTGATGTTCCTTCTTGAAAAAGTGCTCCGACAATTCCTTAGTTTGCCATGATCTTTTCTCACAAGTTGGTAAGCAAAGAAGTGTGAGACTAGCTCTGATACCAATTGAAAGTACAAGAGGGGGCGAATTGCTTATTTTTAAAAACTAGTTATTAGTAGTTAACTAGCTTACCAATTAGTCAACTAGAAATAAGAGCGAGATAATTAAGTGCAAAATTAAAGTGCAGGAATTAAAAACACCAAAGTTTTCATACTGGTTCGGATTCAATGTGAATCCTAGTCCATTCCCCCTTGGGTTGCAAGGGTATTCTCTTTTAGCGATAGTAGTTTCTTAAGTTCAAAGGAAGTGGTGTAGTTTTACACCAACTACTTAGTTTCTATGTCTCTCGTCTTTTCTTGATACAATGCATCACCAGTGATTTTCTCTCTTTCTTCTCTCACTTGTTACACATCAGATCTAATAAAACTACAATGTTTTTTTGGAGTATAACAAAGAGAGGGTAGATGTTTTGATCAAAGTATGATTCTTCACGTCTAGAGCGATCATATATATAATTTCCAGGAGGCCTTAGAATCTGGAGAGATTGCAAACCCAAGAGACTTGATCCTTGAAAGGAATCACACATTGATTCTTTCCAAGAATACGGTTAATTCCTGTTATTCTTCCTTGATAAGTGGATCTTGACAGCTTTCCATCTCTAAGTCTTGATATCTGTCAAATTTGTTGATTTGTGGTGTTTGTATTTCCCTTAAATCTGGGACCTTCCATAAATAGCTTTTGATTTATTGTATTATCCGGAACTTCAGTGCTTCTTTCCTTTGTTACGCTGATTTCTTCTCCTTGATGGCTTCAGTCAATCTCGGAACTTCAGTCTTGATATCCTCATTAATGTATATATTCCTTTTTCACTTTGATTCTGATTGATTTCCTTGAGTCCCTACACCAAAAATGTATGGCGTGTTTTCTGTGTTAAACCTGAATCTGTCCATTAAGTTTGATGCCATACTTACCCGATTTGCCCACATCTTCGGGTTTTTACTAATATACCCAGACAAGGCATCTCCTGTAAGACTTCGTATGAACAGTTTCATGCGGATTTGTTCATTCTTACCCACTCCTACAAGCTTATTGTAGTATGTTCTTAGATGCAGCTTTGGATCATAAGCGCCATCGAACATTTCAAACTTTGGAGGTTTGTAACCCTCGAGAAGTTCCACATCTCGCTGAATACACATATCTTCGTAATTCAGGCCTTCAGCGACTTTCCTACCTTCAATGCTCCGGACTCTCCTTGTGAGTTTCTTGATTTCCTCCGCCATGTTTCTAATTAGCATGTCCTTCTCAGTCGGTTTGGGTACATATAGGGTTTGTTGCGGGGTTAGGGTAAGGTTTCCACATGTATCGGATTTCTCTGATGAGTTCCTGGAACTTGGGTATATGGGTGATCGTTGGTCGAGTTTTGGGGATGGGGAGTAGGGTGTGGTGCATTTTGGGGAGTGTGATAAGTAGTGGTTTGCGGGTATTGAGTTGGATGATGGTGACGTTGTTGAGGGGTTTGCACCAGTGGTGGGCTAAGGTTTTGGGGAGGTGTGGGATTATGATACCGGTGCTGTGCGGGAGGATTCGGAGCTATGGGTGGTGGATTCTAACTTTGTGTGTTTTGTGGTGGTGTTTGGTTCTGGGTAGTCGGGTTTTACTGATTGATGTCGAGAACATTGAGAGTAAGGAAAAGGTTTGCCAGATTTCGGACTTGCTCAAGCTCGCCCTGTAGTTCCAGGATTTTCTGCTCCAAATGTAAGACCAACTCATTATGCCCCGGAGTGCTTTTACCATCTGAAGTTTCAACATTTTCTGCCACAACAGCATTATCTTTCCGGATACCAATTAAATCATCCATTTTTCCTTTGCCCTTGCCTTTGCCTTTCGGGTCGCTAGGTGGAGGAGGAGGTGGAGGGCCTCTGGATCTAGTGTGGTATGCTGATGATGCTAGTATGCACGAACCAACCTTTGGGAATGGGAATAATCAGAAAGAAAGAAAAATCAAAAGGTAACCTAGTCAGTAAGGTGAAATAAAAGAGTGTTTGCTATATTTAAACATGTTTCACAAAGTCATGCAATAATTCGCGTCCTAATTATGGGACCTCATTGTGCCTGAGGTAGGCCTAAGTGATGTATAGACTTGGATAAAATTTGTTCCAATGTTTGCTTCATTTCATTAATATGAAAATAAGTCAAAACAATCTTTTACTAAATCGACAACAATAATAATAATAAAGTTACTAATGTCATTATGCCTTATTACATCGAAATATAATCTAAGCTAGAAAGCTGTAAAAAACATCATCTCTTAATGTACTTGGTCCCTGAAGGACCTTCTCTGTGCTTGGCTCTCTTGACCCCATCAATCATGTTCCCCATATCGCGCATGTCCAGCAATAAGTAAGTTTTTGCCAGCTTTCCTCCTTCGTCGTCGTCCATGCCCTAAAAATCCCAAAGTCTCTTCCTCATCTTCCCTTCTAACTCCATAAATCCTTGCTCCAAATATTCTAATCTCTCCGTCGACTTTGTATCAATCTCTTTCCATTCCCTTATCGCCTCCATGTTTGCCTTATGTTTCTCCAGATGCCTAGCTTCGTATTTGAACACCCTTTTGTGTAGCCTCTTGTACTTCACCTATGTCTCAGCCACTTCATCTATGATCCTATATTTTAGAGTGACTCCTGGTTTGACGTCCCCATATACGTCGTCTTCCAGCCATGATAGATAGTAGTACATATGACCGACGTGATACCTGTCTGGCTCAATAGTTTCTCCTTCCACAATGATCTTTTGGTTCCATATGTGTTGCGCTTCGAACTTGAACGTGATGACATCTCCCTTGAAATCAGCCTTGTATTGGACTATGTTGGAAATCGAGGTATGGCCTGTTTTCTTCCAGCTTGTCTCATTACCCCTATAGGAGCGTAAGAGTAAATGCCTCACGGACCGATCAACACCAAGTGAGTAGTCCCCTTCGATCTAATGATGAACTCACTACTAGTAAACCATTCATACATCCAATGCACCTGCTCGTCTGTTAGATTACTGAAGAAACACACCCAACCTACAACATTTCCAGGCTTTGCAAACTTGTCTGGAATAGACGCCATTCTCTTTGGGTGATGGTTGTCTATGTAGTCATTCAATGTCCTTCGCAGAAGCTCTTGGCGGTACTTTACCCTTTGGAAGTGTTCCAGCAACCAAATTTGTAGCAATAGATTACAACCCTCAAAGTGTTTGAATCTCTACTTGCGCCGATCTAGAGCTCGGTACATCTCAGCTAAGATCATGGGGATGATAGTGTAAGTTTGTCCTTTGATGCCATCCATTAAGGTCCTGGCAACCATGGCTAAGCGAGTATGAATCTTTCCTCCTTGCATTGGAAATATCAACAACCCCAAGAAGCAGACAATGAACACATAAACTCGAAAATATATAAATTTTATTTTAAATATATAAATTTTATTTTAGAAGTTAAAGATATTTAATTCTCGAAATAAAAAAGTAGAAGTATTATATAAATTAAATAAAAAAAGTATTAAATATTTAAGACCACAGGTTTAAAAAATATTGTCATACAAGATAGTAGTAGAATAAAAAACCGTACGATTATGCTTTCATCAGGTAAAATTGCGTGCTGCATCTGTGAAAATGGTGAAGTTGTAGTTCTCATCAGATTCAAGCATGGAGTTTGTTGGGTGTAGTTGAAAACTTGACGTAACACCTCCAACAACAATGGCAGCAACCGTAAATCTATATCTATCTCCTCTTCTCTCCACTCCACAGCAACCTCAATCAAATCGAAGTACAACAACCGACTTAATCAAATCATGCAAAAACCTTAACGAAATTAAACAGCTGCATGCCCGTTTCACTAAACAAGGATTCAATCAAAACCCTGGTTTTCTTGGTAAACTCATAGGTAAATGCTCCGAAATAGGCTCATACGATAGCTTAAAATATGCACAAACAGCTTTTGACAATTTCTGTTATAGTGAAGAAGGTTTAAATAATACTTACAAGTTCAATTCTTTAATAAAAGGGTATTCTTTAGCTGGTTTGTTTTCTGATGCTGTGTTGATTTATGCAAGAATGGTTCTTGAAAATGTGGAGCCTGATGGTTACACTTTTCCTTTGGTTTTGAGTGCTTGTGCCAAGGATGGCAGGTTTTTTGAGGGAAGTGGAATTCAGGGTTTGGCTTTAAAATGGGGCTTTGGTGATGATGTGTTTGTGTTGAATTCTCTGATACATTTGTATAGTGAATGTGGGGAGGTTGATAATGCGAGGAAGTTGTTCGATAAAATGCCTGACAGAAATTTGGTGTCTTGGACTTGTTTAATTTGCGGGTACTCAAGGAGGGAAAAGGCTGAAGAGGCAGTTCGTATGTTTTTTGAGATGGTAGAGGAGGAGGGTATTATGCCAAATTCTGTGACGATGGTGTGTGCGATTTCGGCTTGTGGGAAGTTAGGGGGTTTGGGATTGGCGGAAAGAGTGTGTGGTTATATTGGAAAGGCTGGATTAAAGGTCAATACTGTTATGGTAAATGCTCTTGTAGATATGTATATGAAATGTGGATCCGTGGTTAAGGCGAAAAGGCTTTTTGAGGAATGTGTTGATCGTAATTTGGTACTTTATAATACGATTTTATCAAACTATGTACGCCATGGGATGGCAACAGAAGCACTTGATGTCTTGGGTGAAATGCTTTCTTGTGGAGGACCTCGTCCGGATAGAGTAACGTTGTTGTCTGCTATATCAGCCTCTACAGAGATGGCTGATGTTTTCTTAGGAAAGCAGTGTCACGCTTATATTTTGAGGAATGGGTTAGAGAATTGGGATTCCATTGGTAATGCCATCATCGATATGTACATGAAGTGTGGGCGTCAAGAATGGGCTTGCAGAGTTTTTGATCAGATGTCAAAAAAGACAGTGGTATCATGGAATTCACTAATTGCAGGCTTTCTGAGAAATGGTGATGTGGAGGCAGCTTGCAGAACCTTTAATGAAATGCCGGAGAGTGATATTGTGTCATGGAACACCATCATTGGTGGTTTGGTACAACAGAGCATGTTTGAAGATGCAATTCATTTATTTCGTGTGATGCAGAATGAGGGGATTAAAGCAGATAGGGTGACAATGGTCAGTGTTGCATCTGCGTGTGGATACTTAGGTGCTAATGATATTGCTAAGTGGATATATAATTATATTGAGAAATATGAAATTAATCTGGATATGCAGCTAAGTACTGCGCTTATTGACATGTTTGCTAGATGTGGCGATCCTGCAAGTGCAATGAAAGTGTTCAATAAAATGAAGGAGAGGGATGTCTCTGCCTGGACTGCAGCGATAGGGGCTATGGCTATGGAAGGAAATGGTAAGCGGGCAGTCGAACTATTCTATGAGATGCTCCGGGAAGGGGTAGAACCTGACCAAGTTGTGTTTGTGGCTGTACTAACAGCATGTAGCCATGGGGGTTTAGTAGGAGAGGGAATGGAAATCTTCAGGACTATGAAAGAGATCCGTGGAATCTCACCACAGATAGTGCATTATGGGTGCATTGTTGATATGCTTGGTCGTGCTGGTTTATTGAAAGAAGCTATTGATATTATAAAAAATATGCCAATGAAGCCAAATGATGCAGTTTGGGGGGCTTTTCTAGCTGCTTGTAAAATGCATAAAAACGACAAGATGGCAGCTTATGGAGCTGACATGATCTCTGAATCATCCCCAGATAAAGCTGGAATCCATGTGCTTCTATCAAATATTTATGCTTCGGGAGGGAAGTGGACCGATGTTGCCAAGGTAAGGATGTCTATGAAGGAAAGAGGGATAAAGAAGAACCCCGGTTCAAGCTCAATCGAGGTGAATGGAACCGTTCACGAGTTTACTTCAGGTGATGAATCTCACGCAGAGCAGACCAGTATTTCTCTAATGCTGGAAGAAATGAAGTGCAGGGTTAGAGAGGCAGGTTACGTCCCTGATCTAACAAATGTTATGATGGATGTTGATGAGCAAGAGAAAGAATTCTTGCTTTATCGACATAGTGAGAAAATAGCCATGGCATTTGGACTCATCTCGACAGCTCAGGGACATCCCATTCGGATTGTGAAAAACCTTCGAATGTGCTCTGATTGCCACTCATTTGCAAAACTGGTGTCAAGAGTATATGAACGGCATATTATTGTCAGAGATAACAACCGTTTCCATTTTTTCCAGAGAGGGTTGTGCTCTTGTGGTGATTATTGGTAGCTGCATTGTTGTATATGATTGTATGATAGGAGTACATTGTATTGGTACTTTCTCAAATATATTGTGTAACTTCATCAAATGCTTTGATTTTAAATTCCATTATTTGGTCTAATAAATACTTAATTATAAAGCAAATTTAGCTTTGATCCCTGGCAAAACCTGCGGTCCAGTAACCAAGAGGTTCTCTCCCAAAAAAAAAAATGAAAATTCTTTGTACTTCTCCAAGAATGTAGATAAGTTATTCCACATATATACAGGCTGTGTTCCATAACAGGCTGAACTCGCACGATCTCTCAAAAAGCCAGAGGGAGAGAGAGAACGGTACTTTGCTATATATAACAGCTTAAGACATCTCTGATCTCTTTATCGGGTATTTCCCAAGTCCATTATCGCGGTAGGTGAAGAAACATTTGCAAATTTGATGCATATTTTCATCTCTCAAAAACTTTATCATAACAGCTACTGTGGATAAAAAGTACTACATCAATATGAAAACATGAGATAAACTCAAAAGTAGCCATCTGATAAACACTTTTTAAAATATAAAATTTGTCTTGGGCTGGGTGATGGGGATAGCGATTTTGTTTTTTTAACTAGAAATTCAGGATTATAGACAAAGTCCATCAGATGGATTGGTATTGGTATTGCAGAAAGAATCTATTTGGATGGATTCTGCAACTTTGGGAAAATTGGATCAATATAAACATGATACATGGGATCAGCAAGCCAGAGTTTGGCAAGGTAATGGGGAGACGAAGTACGCCTGTGAACTTCTTCCATAAGCCAGATGCTTGATTCGGCTTTGGTCGGATGGATGAGCATCTCCAATGGATCAACTTCGTCATCGGCCCCAACCCTCATTTGATCCCGTTGCTTCATGCAGAGGTTGGTCAGGTAATGCAGTGGTTGCCCATATAACTTCTTAATTGATGCAGCCAATCCTGACCAAGAGGTGCAAGGAATAGTGGAGTGAGTCTGTGTCGGGATAGGAACCAGTTGCATGTACTCTTGGTACATTCTCGCTCTTCTGAGTAATGCATCTGCATTGCACACCACAGCCTGTTAGACCAGCTACATAGATGTAACTCATCGAATAATGGTCATGGACCTACATGATAGTTAAACCATGCACCTTTCCATTGACCGGAAACTAGTTTGCATAAAAATTCTTAAATGGATTTCCTGACAAAGGAAAAGATCTCATTGCAGTATCTAGTACAATCAATAAACAGACTCTCAACCTGCACATTCACTTTGTAAAGAAACTATTCTATGTTAAGCAACAAAACAAGGATCCTCTGTTTTATGGAAGATGTCTCAAAAAAACTCCAAATCTCCAATGTCACAGAATCAATGCGAACTTAATAAAGAACATTTTTTTATCACTCGGACTTAACAAGAATATAACAAAATAGAAGCAGATGATCCATATAAATGGTCTTTTTGGGGTAATAATGCTAAGTATGGTGCTTGATGAGATCTTTTCAGTCTAGTTAGAGAACTGCAGGTGAGCATCAGTATAAGTGTGAGATATGGAAAAGTTCTAGACTTAGAGAACCTCTAGTTTCTCTAAAAAGACAAATTTACTTAGTATTGAAATGAAATGAGCTCAAAAAGAGAGAAACAAGAGAAAAAGAGCAGAACAGAAATTCATGTTATTGACCCCAACAAATATGGAATTGAGGTGTAGTTGATTGATTGACTAGTATGTAACAGAAACGAGATCCATGGATGAGCTCTTCCAGGAACATCTGGCTCTTTTGATAGTGCTACGCTCTTCTTCCCTTTCGTGCACCCATTGGAGAGCAATCCTTTCAGGGGTTTCTTAGGGACTGATTCATTCTGCGTACATTGACTAATGCAGGAAACCTTCCACTGGTGGTAAAAGCAAAGGGCAGAACAAGTCTTTCTTTTATATACTAATTCTTGTCTGACTCTCTCTCTACCTATGCTCTATTTTTTATCAGTTTCTCTTCCTATTCTCTCATTCCTGGTAAATGTAAAATTCTTCCTGATAAAGAATTGATCAGCCTGGTAACCTATGGCTAGAAGACCAGTAGATCAAAATTTCAAATTCCGGCTCCCAGACAAAAGGATAGGCTGAACCATCTCATCAGGTCTAGATCACATTTTTCTCTACTCAAACATCCATCAAAACAAGGAACTGAAGGAAAAAAGATAGGTACAATACTGCATTGCAGTAGATAGCCAGATTAATTGATTTCATCAAGATAACTACAAGGCGGCACTCACTTATTATAGTATAATTGTTAAAGCTCCTTCAGCCCAATAGCATTAAAATTGAGTGATCCCTTTATTGGACGAGAAAAAGCAGAAAAGGAAAAAAAAAATCTTGAGTGATTTCATAGCATTTTCTGTTTCTGTTTTGAAAAAAGAATTTTGTTCCAAAGTTTCTTTTGCGTGTATCCATTTTCCAAATTCGCCAAAACTAGTTTAGAAGAGCAGCAAAGCTTTCCATGTCATGCATCCCCATAATAATGTTAATGCTCTACAAAGTTTAAAGCCCACACAAATCAAAAATCAGAAAAAACAGAAAAGTGAAAGCAAGCAGGAAACGGAAAGAATGGTAGAAAAGAATCAATACCCGACTTCTGATCTTCCATCAAAAGCAGAATGAGAAGACGGAAAAAAGAACCGGAGGATCCAGAGAAGCTCAGGTCTTCTTCTGAATTTATTCTTTGCGTACACGGAACAGCGGGCTTCTCGTTTAGTAGCAAGGTGGTCTGGAAAAATTGGTTGGAGAAATATAGGGGGAGAGCGACCAGGTGGTGAGTAACTGAGAATAATGTGACAGGAGAGACAAAAACTAGATCACAATTTCTGCATGTCCTCTTTTGGAAGATTCCGGGGGAAATAATTACAAAGTAATTCATTAATGTACAGTAAAAGCTGTGTTTCCACTTTCCATACCACGAGGAGAATGACCCCCGCCCCTCGGCCGTTGGAAAATGCTTTTTTCTTTAAAGAAAAGCATCCTTTTCGGTCGAAATATGCATTTTTGCTTTATTTGCTTTTGTTCCCAAGGGTATGTGATAATAGGCTAATAGTGTATGATTTGGCTTATGTTATATTCTAACTTAATGATGCATTACTGTCTTAAGTATGTGAAATAAGGATAAAATGTGCTCTAATGGTGACTTATGTGTTTCACAGGAGTGCAATACCGTAAGGAAAGCTTATGACGGTGATCCGGGTAAGAATTGAAGTAGAATAGACCATGGGGTACCTTTTGGATGGATTGAAGACTGAAGACTCAGGGATGAATGCGGAGACAGTGGAAAACCCTACTAGCGCAGGCATTAGAGCGACATTAGCGCGCGCGCTAGTTCAGCTCTCATGAGCCAGTGAAGAACCCTTTTAGCGCAGGCACTAGCGCGGCATTTGCGCGACCGCGCTAGTCCAGCGATCCAGAGGCAGACAGAAACCCCACTAGCGCGCCTGCGCTAATCTAGATGCGTGAGGCATTGTTTCAGGGGTAAATTTGGAAGTCCCGGACCATTCTACATCAACTATATAAGGTCCACTTCGCCCAAGAGAAGAAGGGAATCAGGTTTTAGAGTTTAGAACACCAAAAAAAAAAGGCAAGAGGCAAGGAGGCAATTGGGGTATCAATCCTTATTTTCTTCTTTTGTTATTTGGCCATTGACTATGGATTCCTTTGTAGTTTTTATTGCTATTATGTGTAGCTAAATACTTTAATCTAAGGTTTTGATGAAACCTGTTGGGGATGAACTCGTTGGCATGTTAATATAGTTTTGAGTTGGTTATTTATCTCTATTTGTTCAACTACGTTTTGATTGTAGTTAGTTGAAGGTCCCTCAACTAGCGGTTCCTATTTATTATGTATCTGCTTGAGAGAGAGTGCATATTTAGGTAGTTGTTGAACAACATCACTCCCGGAGTATAGACGAGAGTCATAACCGAGGGTTTAGAGGATAGGTTAGAGATAATATACCTCGGGTGCAATCTAAAGTGAGCTGTAACGTAAATATAGCTAGCGTAGCTCGAGAGAGTGCGACTCGTAAATTATCATAAATGCTCGAGAGAGATTTACGATAGCTGGAGAGTTCATGATTGATAGAGACAACCAAATCAAAGTTATAGGAACATACAACTAGGGAAAGTACCAACANACGGCTTTCTTGATACGTTAATTCCTTGTGGGATCGACTCTGGGCTTAATACCCCGGATTATATTTGCAATGCCCGCTTAGTCTTTTATTAGACACAGTTGAGCGTGGATCAAATTTTGGCGTCGTTGCCGGGAAATTAACGGTGTTATCATTTGGAGTTAGAAGAAATACAAAATTCTTAAATATAGTCAATTTTCTTCAATTTTCATCTATACATTGAAAGTTTAACATTTGTTAACTTGGTTGTACATGTGCATGCCTAAAAACTCATCGAGAACTGGTGAAGTATTTGAAGCCTTATCAGACCCCGAGAAAGTTTTCAAGGCCCTAAACCGGGCCAACCGAAAAAGCAAACAACAACCATCAATTGAACAACTTGAACCCGGCATGGAAGATCCAAACAACAGGAACAACAATGGGGATGATGTGGTAGACTCAGTTGCGCAGATAGGGGCAGAGGCTCCTTTATATGACTGGGCACAACCCACATCAGAGAATTTGGCCACTGCGATACTAGTCCCTCAAATACAGGCTGAATCTTTCCAGATTACAAATAATATGCTGCACTTGTTGCAGAACAAGGGACTATTCTCAGGGTCATACATCTAAGACCCCCAATAGCATTTGAAGAATTTCCTGTCGATTTGCAAAACACAGAGGCAGTCAAACGTCACTCATGAGGCAATAAAACTATTGTTGTTTCCATTCTCAGTGATTGGAGCAGCCCAGACTTGTCTAAACTCACTCCCCATCAATTCCATTACCACATGGGAGGAGTTAGTTAAGAAGTTCGTGAACAAATTTCATCCACCCAATAAGACAACTCAACAAATTGATGAAATCTTGATCTTCAGACAGAAACCAGTTGAAATATTGTAGGAGACATGGGAACGATTTAAGGGAATGCTGGTTATCTATCCACACCATGGTATTCCTGAGCAGATGTTGGGGCAGCGTTTTTATATGGGTCTGGCTGATACTGTAAAGGAAAATGTTGAATCTTCAGCTGGTGGAGCATTCTTGAGCAAAACATGGAGATAAAGTCAGATCCTGCTTGATAAAATGGCGCAGAATTCAGGATGGACAACCAGGAATGCACCCATTACTCATGTAGTTCACTCAGTGCCCTTCGATCCATCCAATACTATTGCTGAGAATGTGTCCACCTTGATACACAGATAAGCATACTAACTAAGAAGGTGGAGGAATTAGGGAAAAAGCAGCAGGTACATATCGTGGATACAACCAATGGGGGCTTATGCACATCTTGCATTAGTCAACCATTTGGTAATCAGTGGAATGTAGAGTGTGATCACCCTCCTTACCCAGAAAACATGAATTATGTGTCAATTATGGAGGCCAGAGACAAGGGGGACATAAACGGGGTCAGCAAGTTCAACCGTATAGACCACCTCACCAGCAACAGAACAATGGAAACATGGGTGCCATGAGACCTCAAGGTAATGTAGCACCTTATCAGAGGCCACAAGGTTATAACAATCAGAATCAGCAACAAGCATACCACCCTCCTCAGCAACAACATGGAGGGAGGCAAGAAGATGGGTTTTCCAGGCTTGAAGTGATGATGCAACAGGTGATTGGGTCAACGACCAAAATGAGTGAGAGAATAGATGTACATGATGCAGCTATTAAAAATATTGAAGTGCAGTCAGGCCAGATATCTATGGCAGTGAACAATCGTCCTCTTGGGACTTTACCTGCAGATACTCAGGTAAATCCTAAGGACCATGGACCAAGGCAGCTGATGGCAGTGAGTCTCCGCAATGGCAAGGACTTAGACTTGGAACTGGAGATAGCTCGTGAAAGTAGGCAAGCCGAGACACTGGTACCCGTGCCGATTGAACTTAATGATTCAACAAACTTGACCAAGGTAACAGTGGNTGAGGCTGAAAAAGAAGTGGAGATTCCCCAGGAGCCGGTAGTTGAGGTGGTGGCTGAGAAAGAAAAGTCCCAAATCACTGAAACAAAGAGACCGCCAGCTCCATTCCCTCAGAGGCTGGCTAAATACCAAAAGGATGAACAGTACAAAAAGTTCTTGGATATGTTGAAACAGATACAGGTAAACATTCCTCTAATTGATGCTCTAAAGGAGATGCCTGGCTATGCGAAGATGATGAAGGACTTGATGTCCCTAAAATTCAATTTCCAAGACTTGGCAACTGTGACTCTTACTCAGACTTTCAGTGCTGTAGTGACACGACCAATTGCAGAGAAGTTGTCTGATCCAGGGAGCTTTACAATTCCCTGCACCATTGGCAATTTTACTTTTGCCAAAGCACTGTGTGATTTGGAGGCCAGTATTAATCTCATGCCCCTAGCCATTTACAAGAGACTGGGGATTGGAAGAGCCAGGACAACTTCTATGTTATTGCAGCTAGCTGACAAGACAGTAAAGAGACCGTGGGGCATTCTGGATGATGTATTGGTGCAAGTGGGGAAGTTTGTGTTCCCTGCTGATTTTGTGATACTAGATTGTAAAGTGGATGACGATATTCCCATAATTTTGGGAAGGTCATTCTTGTCCACAGGCAGAGCCCTCATTGATTGTGAAACTGGGGAGCTCAAGATGAGACTAAACGATGAAGAAATCACATTTAACGTGCAGAAATTCATGAGGCGACCGAGTGAGTTCGCTAACTGCTCTTTAATTGATGTTGTGGATGTGATAGTTGAGGAAGATGATGTAGCCTTAACCACTGAGAACCCCCTTGCTGCATGTTTGATGAATTTGGGTGAGGTAAATGGGGAAGAATTGGCAGAATGGGTGTTAGCACTTGAAGGAAAAGGGTTCTGGCCGAGGGCTCTCGAGTTTGAGTCATTACACTTAGAGAAAAGAAAGAGCCCGCTGGCCAAGCCATCTGTTGAAGAACCACCCAAGTTGGAACTGAAGCCACTGCCACCTTATCTAGTTAATAGGAACAAAGAACCCATGGATGATGACGTACAAGAGGTGCTAGTGGAGAAGGTCAGAGTAGAACACCAACAATCAATCAGACTAGATTTTGAGGATGTCAATGTTGTAGAAAAGATACTAGAGTTAACCAAGGACATTGATGATACGTATTTTGTTGAATCTAGTGTCATTAGTGTTGAGGATGTTGATTGCGTTGGTACACACTCCAAGCATTTTTTCACATTGTGTTTGGATGATGATATGAAAATAGATTCATCCGAACCACTTGAGGAGTCAAGGAATAAGGAACAAGATGCCTACACTATGGAATTCTTCCTGCCAGAAAGTCGGGAATACACATCTCATCTAAAGGCCAAGAAGTGCAGATTAATACATTGTTTTATTGGGCCGGTCAAATTCGTTCCACTACCCCATGAGCATGATCATAGAGCAGAATCAAAACTTGGGGTCCAATTCATACGTTCAAAGTGGAGGCATATAGTGATTCAAGCGTTTGTCCGAAGGACCGAAGGAGCATGGAAAGCAAAACTTATGGAGATGATGAACATGATGAAGGATGGAGAGCGTCAGAGGATGACGACGCTGCTTGATCAGGGAGTTTCTTGCACCTTATTTTTACTTCTTGTTTTGTCTATATGTGATGCACTGAGGACATTGCATGATTTAAGTATGTGGTGTTGTGAATATTTGTTGTGGTTTGTTGTGTTTAGTGTGATTTATTGTTAGTAGTTTTAGTTTTTCATGTTAGTAAGTTTTTCTTTTTTGTAAGTTTTGTAGCCTTTTCTATTAGTCTTTTTATTTTAGGTAGAACAAAACAAAAAAAAATTAGAAATATGTGGACTCTTCCCGACGATGGATCTCCTAGACAGTTTTCTTGAGGGAAGTAAGTCTAAAGAAAATACCAAAAAGATTTTTTATTTTCTTTGTAGGTAGTGTAGTAACTCCCCCTTGGTTTTTCTTTTGACCGCGGTTCTTTTCCAAGGGTTTAGCTTGAACCGGGTATAACTAGATTCTTCTTTTATTTTTAGTTATTAGGAATCTTTTGGGCAAGGAATTGAATGAGAAAAAGCAACCCTTACACACCCTAACACCATGACTTTTTGAGTGTGATGCTTAGGCTCTTTTGGTGACTCTTGTAGATTGCCTTAATGATGCATGTGCAACTATCTCGAATGCTTGATGGAGTGTGTTGAGAACCAATTTGGACTGAATTATGTGCCAAGTGTGTGTGAGATTATCTATATTGTATTCTATGCTTGCATTTGATAGCTAGAACTTGCCCCGTGGGTGTACAAATCGAAATAGAGACTTACTTAGTCCAAGAAGGGATATAGGAATTTCCTTGTACTCCAGAAAAATTATGTATCCACCTGAAAGTATTTGACCATAGTTAACCCCGTTTGAGCCTATGAGCCTATTTCTTTGCTAAACCATGTGATGAGCCATACCCAGTGTTCGAGTAGCCTGTCTGTTTGAACCTTGTACCTCCTAGGAGCACTTAGATTGTTTGTTGTAATGTAAAAGTCAAAGTGTGGGGTAGAGGTGTGGTTTGTAAGGAAACACAAGGGAATAGAGTAAAAGGTGCAAAGTTGAAAAGAAACAAAATGCAAAAGTCAAAGCCACTTAGAAAAAAAATAATATAAGAAAAAGGACAATCACAGTTTGTAGTCCTTAGCAGTGAATGGCAGGAAAAAACAAAAAGTTGCACCTGAGAAGAATATGGGTAATCATGAAACAAAGTGTGGTGAAAAGTCTGGTAACACAGGAGAAATGGGTGGAATGTTAATGTAAATGTATTAAAAGTGCTTAGGGAGGTTAGTCACTACACCCCAATGTATCCTACCCGTCCCTTAGCCTACATTACAACCAAGTAAAGACCTATTGATCTTGGACTAAACGAACTCGATTAGGGGAGTATTACACTACAGGCAAGCCTATGGTGTGTCTGTGTAGCATATGAATGTTCTATGTGAGAGTGAGTTAATTTTTCCTATCTAAAAGTTCCTGTTGTTTTGAAAATTATGTTTTGTGGAACTACTCTCAAACGTGTGATGTGAGGGCACGTGATTCATGAAAAATAGGTAAGTCTTGACCCCCCTGCAAAGCAGCATGAGAAAGTAAAACATGTCACGGCATGAGAGAGTCGCCATTTGAGGTATGGATGTTACACTGCGAGAGATGCTTCTGACTTGTTGGTGGGGTGTCACTGTAGGGAAGCGCTTGATGAAAAGAGGTCGAGTAAGATGTAGTGGATTGCTCGAGGACTAGCAATGATTTAAGTGTGGGGTGTTGATAATAGGCTAAAAGTATACGGTTTGGATTATGTTATACTCTAATTTAATGATGCTTTACTGTTTTAAGTATGTGAAATAAGGATAAATTATGCTCTAATGGTGACTTATGTGTTTCACAGGAGTGCAATACCGTAAGGAAAGCTTATGACGGGGATCCGGGCAAGAATTGAAGTAGAATAGACCATGAGGTACCTTTTTGATGAATTGAAGATTGAAGACTCAGGGATGAATGCGGAGACAGTGGAAAACCCTACTAGCGCGGGCATTAGCGCGGCATTAGCGCGCCCGCGCTAGTTCAGCTCTCATGAGGCAGTGAAAACCCTTTTAGCGCGGGCACTAGCACGAAATTAGCGCGCCCGCGCTAGTCCAGCGATCCAGAGGCAGACAAAAACCCCCACTAGCATGGGCATAGCGCGGCCTTAGCACGCCCGCGCTAGTCCAGACGCGTGAGGCATTATTTCAGGGGTAAATTTGGAAGTCCCAGGCCATTCTACATCAACTATATAAGGTCCACTTCGCCCAATAGAAGAAGGGAATCAGGTTTTAGAGTTTAGAACACCAAAAAAAAAAGCAAAGGCAAGAGGCAAGGAGGCAATTGGGGCATCAATCCTTATTTTCTTCTTTTGTTATTTGGTCATTGACTATGGATTCCTTTGCAGTTTTTATTGCTATTATGTGTAGCTAAATACTTTAATCTAAGGTTTTGGTGAAACCTGTTGGGGATGAACTCGTTGGCATGTTAATATAGTTTTTAGTTGGTTATTTATCTCTATTTGTTCAACTACGCTTTGATTGTAGTTAGTTGAAGGGCCCTCAACTAGAGGTTCCTATTTATTATGTATCTGCTTGAGAGAGAGTGCATATTTAGGTAGTTGTTGAAAAACATCACTCCCGGNATTTACGATAGTTGGAGAGTTCATGATTGATAGAGACAACCAAATCAAAGCTATAGGAACATACAACTAGGGAAAGTACCAACGGGGGAAACCATTGCCTTAGACCTTTATTCCAATTGTTTACAACTGCTGTTAGTTAATCTTAGTTTAGCAATTTCATTGATCTTAGTGGTAATTACAACATCGATTATTATTCATAAAGTTTGAGGAAGTTGATTAAGTGAGAGTTTAGTATTTTAACGGCTTTCTTGATACGTTAATTCCCTGTGAGATCGACTCTGGGCTTAATACCCCAGATTATATTTACAACGCCCGCTTAGTCTTTTATTAGACACGGTTGAGTGTGGATCAGTATGCATGATGAACTCTAGATGACTTATTAGATCGAAAATGCTTGCTTCCCTAAATATAGCTAAGATCCATATCTCAGAATAATATTATGGCTAATCTGTTTATATTTTCAAGTAGCAGCAGAAATTATGTCTTTGTTGGCAGTGACTTTTCTCATTGCTTTGTTGGAACATAGAGTGTGACTAAACTTGATTTAAAAAACATAGAGTGTGATTGAAACTCAGATCCAAAATGGTACAACACTCTCAAGAAACCTGAATCAGTCTTGATTCCAAGCTGAAGAGTAACAAAATAGACAAAATAAATCAAGTTCGCTGAAATGATTTATCTCTAAAGGATTATCTAGTGATTTGATTATTGGCATTTTATGCTTGACACTGTTCTTTCCTAAAGGTTTTAACTTCACATGTTTTTGAAAAAACTGGTCGGTAGATGCATAAGCAATGCATCACAGTAGATGCATAGATACGCAAGCTTGAATGTGAGTAAATTTTGCCCCCACATAACTCAAATTCCTAGTTTTGTCCTTGACTGTCCTAGTCCTCATATTGGAACATGAGTTGTTATATTTAAACAAGGAGATGAACTTGAATCTCCTCAAATCAAACTAACATGAAGCATTGTGCCAAAGGGCTAACATATCCTAAAAACTTAGCCAAAAACAGAATAATTTCAACCTACAAAACTTCCTAGCTTAATCAAGAGAAGAAAATAAAATTTTCCGTGTAACAACGACTAAAATCAATCGCTGCTGAGGAATACCATATAACCGCTTAATAGATGGTAGAACAAAAACTAATATCTACCAAAAAGAAAAAAAGATGAAAAGAGAACTTCTAAATGGAAGTACACCTGACCATGTCTGAATGATGACAAATACCTTCAGAAACAAATTTCTTCAACACCTTGACCAATGTTGAGATTGTCCCTCATATGCTCGCTTTCACACTTAATGTAACAACACAACCGGTCGTTTTGAACATTTGCATCCCATTTAGCTATTTGAAGTCTTGAGTAACATCATTTTATGTATTATGAAATATGTGAATCATCGGTTTTAGTTTTCAGGTTATTCGGGATTGATTTGGAAGAATAATTCTCAACTAGGAAGCTTTAAGTTGGAAGAGTTGACCAAGTTGACCTTTTTGTGAATTTGACCTCGGAACAGAGTTTTGATGGTTCCTATAAGTCCGAATGGTAATTTTGGACTCGGGCGTAGGCCCGCATTTGCATTTGGGTATTTCTAGAAGGTTTCGGCAAAAATTAGCGAAAATTAAAAATTTGAAGGTTTGGAAAGTTCATAGGTTACTGAAAGTTGACTTTAAGGATATCGGATTCGGATTGTGATTCCTGGAATTGGAATAGCTTTGTTATGTCATTTGGGACTTGTGTGCAAAATTTGGGATCATTCCAGATTGATTTGCTATGTTTCGACACGAGTTATAGAAGTTGGAAAGTTCAAAGTTAATCAAGTTTGAATTGAGGTGCGATTCGTTGTTTCGATATTGTTATGTGTGGTTTGACGCCTCGACTAGGTCTGTGTTATGTTGTTGGACATGTTGGTATATTGGAGGGGTTCCCGAGAGGCCCGGGTGAGTTTCGGACGAGGCTCGAATCATTTTCATTTCATGTTGGACGCCTGAGGGGATGTCTGATTCTGGTATGATCACACCTGCTACTGTTTTTGCGCAGGTGCAATGGTCGCAGAAGCAACAAATGAGTCACAGAAGCGAGGTGAGAGCTGGTGAGGAGGATCACAGAAGCTGAACGGCGGGCGCATCTACGTGTCCGCAGAAGCATTATTCTTTGCGCAGAAGCAGAGAAATTTCTGCTGGTGCGGTATGCTGGGCCTTCAGTGACTTCTCGCAGGTGCGAGTTGTTTGCCGCAAAAGAGATGGTCGTAGATGTGACGATTTGTTCGCAAATGCGGAAAGTGCTGGGCAGAAGCTATAAATCGAGGTTTCTGGTTCTTTTATCATATTTTGAGATGTGGGACACGGATTGAGACGATTTTTGGAGCAATTTTCATCACAAGGATTGGGGTAAGTATTCAATACTTGGTTTTGATCTTATTTCATGGATCTATTATCATTTTTGGCAATTGGTTGATGAATTTTAAAGAGAAATTGGGGGTTTTTAGCCTAAAGTTTCATAATGTGAATTTTTGAGTTTTGGACATCGATTTGGAGTCGGATTTGAGTGAACTAGTATGGTTGGACTCGTAATTGAATGGGATGTCAGATTTTTTGAGTTTTGTCGGGTTCCGAGGCGCGGGCCCGAGTTGAACTTTTTGGCCGAGTTTGGACTTTTAATTAAAGATTCGACCTTTATCGATTCGGCAGTATTGTGAAGAGCGTGAATCAAGAAAAAGCGACAACCCCCATTTCGCTTAAAGCGAGAAGAGAAGCACTCGCTTTTTTGAAGTGAAGCAGAATTTTAAAAAAAAATTAAAATAAGTACTGCATAGACAACGCATGTAATTGTAAGCAAATGTTCAATACTTCAATATAAAAACTAAATAGTAGCATCACTTAAAGCACAAAATGAGCATCATATTCTTCTATAAGATTGTCAAATTCTTGTATTCCACTATCATTATTATATTGCTTGTCATCTTCTTCAACTTCTTCTTCTTCATCAACTAGGGACAAAGTAGCTGCCTCTTTTTCCTTCCTCTGTGAACTTGAAGTTGAGGTACTCCACCTCAAATCATAAATCCTCTCCCCAATTCCACAAGACTCTGCAACATCACCCCAAGTAAAATAAGAAGTTTCCTCAAATACTTCTTCATCTGCATGATCTTCCGGGACTCCAGCTAGCCATTCATTAACATCATCAATGTTGTCCAAACTAATTGGATCAATTACATTGTGAGCGTTGTAACGACGCCTCAATGTTCTATTGTACTTATTGAAGACTAGATCATTAAAACGCTTCAAGGTTAGTTTGTTCCTCTTTTTGGTATGAATCTGCAAATAATAAGTAATTAGCAAGATTAGGACAATTGAGATATAATTTAATTTCTCAATATACTAAATCTTTCTTTTTAGTTCTTACATGTTCAAACACGCTCCAATTCCTTTTACACCGTGATGAGCTACATGTTAGACTTAGAACCTTGATGGCAAACTTTTGTAAATCTGGAGTGGAATGGCCATATTGCTTCCACCATTCAACTGTAGAAGTAGAACAAATTTTCAAAACATAATTTTGATAAAGAAATAACTTATTAACTATAAAACAACATATAAGCACTCACTCACCTAGTGACTTCGTCTTTCTTTGTCTAATCGCCATGTTTTTTCCAAAAAGTTGCTCGGTGTTCCTATAAATACTAAATTGCTCTGTTATTTTATCTTGCACGGATTCTTCATGTATCAACTTCTAAATACATTCATAATATCCATTCCAAAAAGGTTCATCACTTAGAATCCTCTCCTCATTGTCATAAAACAGTTTCGGGGTCAAAACAAGTCCAGCTGCATGCAAAGGGCTATGAAGCTTATTATCCCACCTTTTATCTACGATCTCAAAGTCTCTTTTGTATTTTCTTTGATCACTAAAATACGCTTGAATAGCCTCCTTTTCCTTATCCATTACTTCGTACAGGTAGCCCATTGGTGGTATTTGCTCCCCATCCACCAAACGAAGCACTTTAACTAAATAACCACCAATCTTCAATGCATGAACCACATTATTCCAGAATGAAGGAGAAAGTATAATATATGCAGATTCTCTCCCTCAAGCTTCCCTTCCATAGGCATTGTTAGTGTACTCATCTGAAACAAACTACTTCTTCGAATTGCTTTTTTGCTCATACATCGTATGCAAAGTCAAGAAAGCAGTAGCAAATCTTGTCTTTACAGGTTTCACCAAGCTTCTTTGTTTAGTGAATCTCTTCATCATATTCATAACAAAGGCCTTAGGAATGCACGCTAATTGCCTGATTAAAGACTGAACTGAAGGGTCTTTCCTTGAAAATGTCACCGAAGATCAAATTAATGGTGTGAGAATGCACGGGAAAATATATTATTCACATATCTTAACAATGATACTATATATATATATATATATATATATATATATATATATAATACATGTCCTACTCCTAATACATATGGGATTAGGGTTATTTACTACTATTTAACTACCAAACTAACACTCCCCCTCAAGTTGGTGCATATAAATCATATGTACCGAGCTTGTTACATGTATAACTAATACGAGGACTAGTGAGGGAGTTGGTGAAAACATCAGCAAGCTGATCATTCGACTTCACAAATTTTTTAGCAATATCTCCTAAGAGTATCTTTTCTCTGATGAAGTGAAAATCAATCTCAATGTGTTTAGTCCTCTCATGAAACACCGGATTTGATGCAATATGAACGGCGACTTGATTATCGCATACAAGTTCCATCTGACTGATGTCACCAAATTTCAACTCCTTGAGCAATTGTTTGATCCAAATTAGCTTCACAGGTTTCCATAGCCATTGCTCGATATTCTGCTTTAGCACTAGATCGAGCAACTACATTTTGTTTCTTTCTCTTCCAAGACACCAAATTGCCTCCTACGAAAACATAATATCCAGACGTAGAACGTCTGTCAGAAGGTGATCTTGCCCAATCAGCATCTGAGTATCCAATGATCTGCTCATGGCCTCGATCCTCAAACAATAAACCTTTGCCTGGAGCCAATTTTATATACCGAACGATGCGGACAACTGCATCCCAATGACTATCACAGGGAGAATCCATAAACTGACTTACAACACACAAGAAAGGAAATGTCAGGTCTAGTCATTGTGAGATAATTTAATTTACCAACCAGCCGCCTAATCTTGCAGGATCGCTAAGCGGCTCCCCTTGTCCTGGCAGAAGTTTAGAATTCGGATCCATCGGAGTATCAATCGGTCTACAACCTGTCATTCCTATCTCCTCAAGAATGTCCAAGGCATACTTCCGTTGTAATACCACAATACCTGAGCTAGACTGAGAGACCTTAGTACCCAGAAAGTACTTTAGTTTGCCCAGATCCTTAGTCTGAAAGTGCTGAGAGAGATGTTGCTTCAATTTAGTAACAACATCATGATCATTGCCGGTAATAACAATATCATCAACATAGACCACCAGATAAATACAGAGACTCGAAGCAGAATGCCGATAAAATACAGAGTGATCAGCTTCACTCCGAGTCATGCCAAACTCCTGGATAATTGTGCTGAACTTACCAAACCAGGCTCGAGGAGACTGCTTTAGACCATAAAGTGATCGGCGCAAGCGACATACAAGGCCATGAGACTCCCCCTGAGCAAAAAACCCAGGTGGTTGCTCCATATAAACTTCATCCTAAAGGTCACAGTGTAAAAAAGCATTCTTAATGTCCAGCTGATAGAGAGGCCAGTAGCGAACAACAGCAATGGATAGAAAAAGGGGGACTGATGCTACCTTAGCCACGGGAGAGAAGGTATCACTGTAATCGAGCACAAATATTTGAGTATATCCCTTGGCAACAAGACGGGCCTTAAGTCGATCAATCTTGCCATCCAGACCAACCTTGATTGCATACACCCAGCGAAAACAAACAGTAGATTTACCTGAAGGAAAAGGAACGAGCTCCCAAGTACCACTCGTATGTAAAGCAGACATCTCGTCAGTCATAGCATGTCGTCATCCTGAATGAGACAATCTTCACCTGTAGACTTAGGGATGGAAACATAGGACAAAGAAGATATAAAAGCATAATAGGGTGATGACAGACGATGATAACTTAAACCGACATAATGGGGATTAGGATTAAGTGTGGTCTGTATACCTTTCCGAAGTGAAATCGGTGTACTAGGAAGAGATAAGTCCGCAGTAGGAGCAGGGTCAGGTGCAGGACGTGAATCAGTTGGGCATGATGCTGGGTGCGGATGGCGATGATAAGTCAAGAGTGGTGCTGGGGATCTAGGAGGAGCCACACTAGACTCTAACAGTTGGAATGGGTAAGACTTCTATGGCAGAAGGTGAAGGAGGAGCTATAGTAACTCCTTAAAGGTCGGTATAGGTAAGACCTCATATATATCAAGGTGGGCAGAAGAGGTAAAGAAAGGTTTAGACTCAAAAAATGTGACGTCTGATGACATAAGGTACTTACGAAGATCAGGTGAGTAACAATGATATCCCTTCTGAACATGAGAATAACCAAGGAAGACACACTTGAGAGCACGAGAAGCAAACTTATCTTTCCCGGGGGCTAAGTTATTGTCACGACCCCAAATCCTAAACCGGCCACGATGGCGCCTATCGTGGAACTAGGCTAGCCAATAATCACATGTTCACAATTTCTTTCAAAATCCCATACCAAAATCAGTAGCATTTCATAAATATACAAAAATTACTGAATAAAGTAGGCCAATATTATACAATACTGACAACCCCAAAACCCGGAGCCAACATGTCATGAGCATCTAGAAGAATAAGTCAAAATATACTATCATAATACAAAACCTCAGAATGAAAGCTAGATACAACAAGAAGGGAAAAACAGAGATGTTGCAGACGCTGAACATCTACCTTTATATCCCGCAAATCCGGCTCCGCGCGGAAAAGATGGTTAATGCTCGATATCTGCACCTGAATCTACACACGGAGGTGCAGGGAGTAATGTGATTACACCAACTCAGTAGTAATAGAAATAAATCAAGTCCTCACAGCAAGAAACACATAAAATCAATGTCATCAAATAACAAGAGGCACAACCTTTCTTTCCAATAGTATAAAAATAAAATGAAACATATAGAGGCCTCTCGGGCAAACATATTTTGTGAGCTCATAGTGAGAGTAGTAAATCATCAGTAGCCCCTCGGGCAAAACATATATCATAATCAGCCCCTCGGGCGTGCCTCACAGTCACTCAAATCAGCCCCTCGGGCATACCTCACCATCACTCGTAATCAGTCCCTCAGCACCTCACAGTCACTTAGCTCCTCACAGTCACTCATGCCTCCCAATCACTCGTCGCTCGGCACTCGGCACTCTGTAGGTACCTGCGCTCACTGGGGGTATGTACAGACTCTGGAGGGGCTCCTACAGCCCAAGCGCTATAAACAGGCCAAATCATGACATCAATCACTCCCAGGCACTCGGCCTCTCTCATATCATAACATCCTCACAATATTGGCCCTCGGCCTCACTTAGTCAGACACCTACATCATGCCACTCGGGCCATAAATAAACGGGGTTCTCGACCCAAGATAGTATTTCATTTCAAGAAATAGTAATATTATCAAATAGGAGTGTCAACAATTTCACAAGAAAGACTGAGTGAAAAATCACAGTTTCAAAGTAGTGAGAATATCAATAAAATAGCCCCCAAGGGGTTAAAACAGATCGGAACTAGGCCACAAACATGGCTTACAGCCCAAATATATCAAATCGTAGTAATACTGTAAAACATATGCTTAAAAAGCAGTTTCACAACTCAGTAGTTTCCTGAAAAGGAACATATTTCCGAATTTTCAGTTAGTGCACGCCCCACACTCGTCATCCAGTGTGTGCGTCACTCCAAATCCGTGAAGGGATGTAAAGTCCGGGGTTTCATACCCTCACGACGAGATTTATAACCATTACTTACCTCTACCAAGCCACAACACTAGTCCACAACGCTCTTGCCCCTCAAATTGGCTCCTGATTGCTCTGAATCTAGCTAAAACCAGTTTAACATCATCAATATATATCAAAGGAACTCAACCCAACCGAAAATTATCAAATTATACAAGAATCTCGAAATTCGGCCAAACCTGAGCCCCAGGCCCACATATCGGAATTTCATCATTTTTACATCATTAGAATCCTCGTCCTCCCACGATTCTATACCTTCCAAGAACGCTAAAATCGGACCACAATTGCCCACTCAAAACCTCAAAAGAAAAATAAATTTTCCCATGCACCCTTCTTCCCCAATTTGGGTCTAATTCCAGCAAATTTTATGGTTTAATCACTTAGAAATCGACATATAAACAGGTTATGAAGTTAGAAACCTTACCTCCAAGTGATTTCCTTCAATTCCCTCTTTAATCCTCTCAAAAGTGCTCCGAACTCGTCAACAATGGAGGAAAAATATAAGCATATTCGCACAACAGGCCTTTTAAACATTCTGCCCAGCTAATATATTTTCTTCACTGTGATCGCAAACATAGCACGCGATCGTGATTCACAGACCAACCAACCAATGCGATCGAAGACCAAAACACGCGATCGCAGGAATTCCCACGCGATCGCACTACTTAACCTGACCAACCTACGCAATCGCAAACCTAACCACGCGATCACGTAGAACAAAATGCCTGCCCCTCTATTTAACCCTACGCGATCACAAACATCCTCACGCGATCGTGTAGAAGGAAACCAGAACCTCACACCAACAGAAATCTGCCCAGTTTTCAAGCCAAGAATTGGTTCGTTAATCACCCGAAACACACCCGAGACCCTCGGGACCTCAACCAAACATAATGAACTATCCCATAACATCATTCAAACTTAGTCTAGCCTTCTAAACACCAAAAACAATGCAACAACACCAAAATCGCATCAAATTCAAGCCTATGAACTTTGAAATTTCCAAATTTCGCCAACTACGCCGAAACACCTCCAATTGACCTGAAATTTGGCAGACATATCCAAAATGACATTACGAACCTGCTCCAACTTCCGGAATTCCATTCCGACCCCGATAGCCTATTTTCCACTGCCGACCGGAAATCACCAAAAACCAACTTTCGCCAATTCAAGCTTAATTCTACACCGGACACCACAAAAAATATTCTGAACACACTCCTAAGTCCCAAATCACCTAACGAAGCTATACGAGCCATAAAATCCGCATTCCAGTGTCGTTCACCAATAGGTCAACTCTCAGTTGACCTTTTCAACTATTAGGCTACTTTAAAAGGCTAAATGCCTAAGCTCTCACCATAACCATTCCGGACCCAAACCAACTAACCCAACACATCAAAAACAGGATAGCGATATATAAAAAATGCAGATATGGGGGAAACAGGGTAAATCTCACGGAACGACCGGCCGGGTCGTTACATCCTCCCCCTCTTAAATAAACGTTCGTCCTTGAACGGGTCTAGAAACATACCTGGAGTCTCGAATAAGTGAGGATATTTGTCCCGCATTGCCCGTTCGGTCTCGCAGGTGGCATCCTCCACCGGCTGCCCTCTCCACTGAACCTTCACTGAAACAATATCCTTAGATCTCAGCTTCATGACTTGTCGACCCAAAATAGCCACTGGCTCTACCTCATATGACATATCACCCTCGAGCTGAACCGTGCTGAAGTCCAGAACATGGGAAGGGCCGCCAACATACTTCCGGAGCATCGAAACATGGAATACTGGATGAATACTCGATAAACTGGGAGGCATAGTAAGCCTATAAGGCACCTCCCCAACCCTCTGAAGCACCTCAATGGCCCAATGAACCTGGGACTCAGCTTCCCTCTCTTCCCGAATCTCATAACACCCTTCATGGGTGACACCTTCAGCAACACCTTATCCCCAACCATGAAAGACACATCTCGGACTTTCTGGTCCGTATAACTCTTCTGCCTAGACTGCGTCGTGCGAAGCCGCTCCTGAATCAACTTTGACTTACTCAAAGCATCTTGAACCAAGTCTGTGCTCAAACCAACCAACCGGACACCTGCACCTCCTACAATATAAAGCCTCATACGGATCCATCTGGATACTCGACTGATAGCTGTTATTATATGCAAACTCCGCTAGTGGCAGAAAATGGTCCCGTGAACCACCAAAGTCAATCACACAAGCACGCAACATATCCTCCAAAATCTGAATGGTACGCTCCGACTGCCCGTCGGTCTGAGGATGAAACGATGTGCTCAACTCCACCTGAGTCCCAACTCTCTCTGCACGACTCTCCAAAACAGGGATATGAACTGAGTGCCTCTGCGGAAATAATAGAAACTGGAACCCCATGCAATCGGACAATCTCCCTGATATAATTCTCATCTAACCTCTCCGAAGAATACGTAGTACCAACATGAATGAAGTGCGCGGACTTGGTCAGCCGATCCATAATAACCCATATAACATCGAACCTCCTCGAAGTCCGTGGGAGTCCAACTACGAAGTCCATGGTGATCCGCTCCCACTTCCACTCTGGAATATCAAACCTCTGAAGCAATCCACCAGGTCTCTGGTGCTCATACTTGACCTGCTGACAATTGAGACACCGAGCCACAAACTCCACAATATCCTTCTTTATCCTCCTCCACCAATAATGCTGCCTCAAATCCTAATACATCTTCGCGGCACCCGGATGGATGGAATACCGCGAACTATGAGCCTCTGCTAGAATAAAATCTCGAAGCCCATCTACATTAGGCACGCAAATCCGTCCCTGCATCCTCATGACCCCCTCATCACTAATAACCACATCCCTGGCATCACCGCTACGGACCCTGTCCTGAAGAACAAGCAAATGTGGATCATCATACTGGCGTGCTCTAATCTGATCGTAAAGAGAAGACCTGGAGCCACACAAGCCAACACCCGCGGGGGATCTGATAGATCCAATATCACCAACTGACCTGCTAAGGCCTGAACATCAAGGGCTGATGGCCGCTCTGCTACTAGAAGGTAGGCTAGACTCCCCAAACTCTCTGCTCTGCGACTCAAGG
>ML400307.1:0-41355 GCA_005239525.1 Nicotiana knightiana | reverse complement strand
TATGAAATATTCGGAATTGTAGATTTCTGACTTAATTTGTTCATTTCCACTATTATTCATTATATGGATTTACATGATTTAAATGGATCGTCACTACACTCGTGTTTTTAGTTACAGTGATTACTTACTGAGTTGGCATACTCACGTTACTCCCTGCACCTCTGTGTGCAGATCCAGGTACTGGACCATCTCACTAGTTGATTTCCGGAGGAGCTTGGAGTTGTTCGAGGATTGAGGTAGCTGCTCAGCGTCCCCAGTTCACCTCATTTCCTTCCCTTATATTATAGTTTCTTTTAGTCTTTTGTACCTCAGACTTTTGCTGTAGCAAGCCCCTATGTTGTACATTGTATTTTCAGCCTTAGATGCTCATGACAATTGACTCCAGGTTTTAGGGAAGTGTGTATTTGTTTCATCCCATTCTGCTATTTTTAAATTTTCTAAAATTTTGGGAAAATTAATATTTATATTGATAGTCTGAAATGGTTGGCTAGCCTAGTTCCATGATAGGCGCCATACGTCCGATTAGGATTTCGGGTCGTGACAGTTCTTGGGAACAAACTCTCTAAAAAATATCTCTTAAAACTGAGCCAAAGTGAGTGGGGCTACATCAGCTAGCCTACCCTCCTTGTAAACCTTCCACCACTGATACGTTGTTCGTAATAGCTAAAATATAGTAAAAGAAACTCCGCTCAAATACCCATGGTGTACAGAATATGATGGCACTTCTCTAGAAAGCCATGCGCATCCTCGGTAGATGCGCCACTAAAAATAGGTGGATCATACTTCTTGAACCTCTCGAGTATCCTCTGCTCCTCCTAAGATGCCGATGGCCTGACCTCAGGCTGAACCAAAATAGATGGCTGTCTTGGTATAATCCCTGGGACCTGATCAACATGGACTCGCTACTCTAGAGTGTAGGTTGCGGGAGTCTGAGCTCCTACCCCATCCTGAGATGTAGTTGGTGCAAGACGAATCAATTCCACTTGAGTTAGAGTGTCGAACATGCTCAAAAACTGTGCTAGGGTCTCCTGAAGTCCAGGGGAAGCAACAGGCATCTCGGGTGTCTATCCCCCAACCAGAGCTACTGGTATCTCCACAGCCGCTTCCTGGGATGTGCTCTGGTTGCATTGTGTGCTTCTTCTCGACCTCTACCCCGGACCGGACCGGACCTCGTGTAGCTCTAGTAGGGGTGTGGGTGTCTATTCATCAGATCCAGCAGTGTGTGTCCTCACCATCTATGAGAGAATAGAAAGATAAAACTCAAGTTTCGAAATCAACAAATTCGCACGATAAATAATCAAGAAGTGGAATTTTTCTTAACAGTTTTGTAGCCTCTCAAAGATAAGTACACATGCCTCTGTACCAATCTGCAAGACTCTACAAAACTTGCTTATGACTCGTAGTGCCTATGAACCAAGAGCTCTGATACCAACTTGTCACGACCCCAATTTCCCCACCTTAGGATGTCGTGATGTCATCTAGTTTCTAAGACTTAGTAAGCCTAACATTCATTGAGATCTTAACAGGATTTAACAACTAAGATAATAAGATAATTTGTTAAAACTCATAATAACTCAAAATAGAACATCTGTAACATAATTCCCAAAAATTGTGAAACTGAGTTATAAGCTCTACAAAAATAATCTAAAACTCTCTAAACAACACTGTCTAAATAGAAGATAAACAGTAGCAAAAGTAATGACTGAAGGTGACAATGAGGCCTGTGAGCGTCAAGCAAGTATATCTTGACGTCTCCAAAATGTATGGTCAAATCACTGATGCATAGCCTGAGCTGAAGTACCTAAATCTGCATAAAAATGTGCAGAAGCGTAGAATGAGTATACCACAGTGGTAGTGAGTAAGTATCAAGCCTAATATCCATAGAGTGGTAACGAGGTCAGGTCAATGCACCTTTTAGGATAAGAGAAACTGAACAAGGTGTAGTATAAGAAAATAACGGAAGACGAGGAAATAGATGATTATAAAGTAGTTCAATAAGGTAAGCTAACAGAGGAATATAAAACAATTAAGGCAACAAGGAGTGAACACATGGTAACAACATCAAGAATCAATATGGACGAGTACAAGTAAGGCAAATAAAGAGATAACAAAACTGCTCAACCAACACGCCTCGTTAACATAAAATGTACAACAAGAATTACAATTGAGGTACCACCTCAAATCCAGTTTCACAATTCAAAATTACAACCTTTTCTTATACCGTCGTGTGAGTCTTACATTAATATATTTTGAAAATATTTTCCCAGAAATAGCTACACGTACTTTATCCTCCTTATATGGCCGCGTGGCTTCAAGTAATTCCCTTACTAGCAACTTGCACGTAAATTCCCACCTTATGTCTCCACATGCACATTAACCCCTATCCTTATACCACCGCATGCACATAAATATCACAACACAATAATAACTCACACCACAAGTGCACATATGCCACAACTTGCAAATATCAAAAATACCAAGGTTACCACAACGTATAGCCCATAACTCAATCACAAAGTGAACAAGAATATCCATAATAACAAAGTGAGTGAGAATTTCTCAACAAGGAAAGATATCTCAATAATCAACAACTCAAACAAGAATAACCCGACACTAAAGGAGGTGACATAACAATAAGAGAGATAGCAAAGGCACCTAAGGCATATAAGAGCATGTTTGATAATAAAGGATAGAGCATGAATAACATCAAGTAAAGCGTGTAAGAGAAATTTAACAATGGAAGATCTAACATGATATTTTAATTTCTAATTAGATACATGAAAGAGTCTAAGAGTCTAAAACTGTCAAAATACCACATATAAGCCCGTGTACTTACTCGTCACCTCATGCACATGTATTTCACATAATCCAAATAACACAAATCAACCCAAGTCCTAAGGGGTAGTTCCCGTACACAAAGTTAGGCATAAAACTTACCTCAAACAAGAAAATCAACCCACAAGTAAGCCTTTTCCGCAAAAATCCAACTTTGAACAACTTAAATCTGGCCAAAATACTTAATACAATAAATACAAACCATAGGAAGCGATTTTGGATAATAAAGATCTTTAAAGAAAATCAAAAATTCAATCTTGGGCTCACACCTTGGAACCTGACCAAACTTACAAAATCTGAACACCCATTCCGATTCGAAACCAACCATATAAAAATTACCCAATTTTGACCTCAAATCGACCTTCAAATCCTCAACTCATAGTTTAGGAAAGTTTTCACAAAATCCCGAATTTCTCCAACTCAAATCACTAAATAAATGATAAGAACAATGATGGAATCATGAATAATAAGCAAATCCAAGTCAAAAAAACTTACCCTGATACAATTCTTGAAAATCCCTTCCAAATGGAACAAACCCAAAATATGAAAAATGGAATAAACCCTCGACTCACTCCTATTTCTGCCCAGTCTTCCCACACCCGCGGACTTTCTGTCGCATCTGCGACTCTGGATCTAGGGACAATCCATCACAGATGCGGCTTCCACTAAAGTTCAAGAGATTCAGCTTTTGCGAAGAAATGACGCACCTTCAACTTTCAACCCTTGGTCAAACCTATCAACCTTCCAAACCTTCAACTTTCCAACTTTCGCTAAAAAGCACCAAATCAACATCCAGACATATTCCTAAGTCCGAAATCACCATACTAACCTATCAGAACATCAAAACTCCATTTCAGAGTTGTCTACACAAAAGTCAAACTCCGGTCAGCTCTTTTAACTTAAGCTTCCAACCTTGGGACTAAGTGTCCAATTTCACTCCGAAACTCACCGAAACCAAACCAACCACCTCGGCAAGTCTCAATTGAACATAGAGGAGTCATTAAATAGGGGAACGTGGCTAAATTACTCAAAATGACTAACCGGGTCATTACAGATGTGCGGGCTTGAGGTTGACTTATTGAATTAACTTTTTTATTTTCATTAAAGATAAATCTTTATTATTCGAAATTGTTTCCTATGGCTTTTATTTATGATATTAAGTTATTATGGTCAGATTCAAGTCGTTCGGGGTTGCATTTGCGCAAGGGATTGTTAGTGGACTCATTTAGCTTGTTTGAGGTAAGTGTATTGCCTAACTTTGCGTGGAAGAACTAAATATTAAGATTGGATTGATTGTACTATTTGAATAATATGGAAGGCGCGTCCATGAAGTGACGACTGTGTACGTGAGATTATATGTAAATACTGACTGGTTTAGATCCTTAGGTTACTTATAAGCATTTAATTGAAGTTGTTATTATTTGTTCTATCTTTTGTTGTCAATTTTATTCTTACATGCTTTAATTGAAGTTTTTAATACATGTTCGAGTTTCTATTTTCGAGGTTACTCTTATGTGCATTTATTTTAGTTGTTATTACATGTTATTCCTTCTATTATTGAGTTATTCTCATGGATTTATTCGTAGTTGCTATTTCATGCTATCTCTTTCATTGTTAAGCTTATGTAATGCATTAGAATTTGAAGTTACCATTTCATGAAAATACCTTCATTTTTGAGTTACTAAGTTGTAGTTGTTGAGATCTATTAACACGTTTGTAGTTGAAAGTGTTGGTTATTAGAATACCTTTCCTTGTTTAGTTATTTCTCGTTCCTTTTGTTGTTAATAATATTCTTGTACACATTGTGGTTGAGCCGTGGGCAATGTGTTGTGGTGACATTGATAATGTTAATTTTTGGCAATGTTGTGGCATATGGCACATGTGGTGCGAGTTGATTATTGTGTTGTGATATTGATGCACATGCGCCGAGATAAGGTGGGATTTATACACGTGTTGCTAGTAAGAAAATTACTTGAAACCACATGGTGAAATAAGGGGGCTAAAGCGTGTGAATCTATTTCGGGAATTGTTTTAAAAAAAATATGTGCAAGGCTCACTCGGCAATATAAGGAAGATTGTGATTGTTGAAATGTGAATATGAGATACGGTACCTTGGTGGGATTCTTGTTATATTCTAGATTGGAAAGGCTTATTGATTTGAATGGTTATTGTTTTGTTTCCTTACCTCATTCTATTCGTATTTTTTTTATTGTAATTGGTTACTTGTTGTCCTTATCATATGTACCCTCTTTGTTGTCACTTGTTTCTTTTATTCCGTTGATAGCCTGGTATTGATAAATTACTTTATTATCATCGAATTGCTTTATATCCCCGTTGCTAGATTATATTAACATTTTGCACATGTTCCTATGTCTAGTAGGTGTCTTGACCTGACCTCGTCACTACTCTACTGAGGTTAGGCTTGATACTTACTGGGTATCATTGTGGCGTACTCATGCTATGCTTTTGCATATTTTTGTGCAGATCCATGTACTTTTGCTCGTGCTGAATGCTAGTGAGTTGACCAAGACACGTCGGAGACTTCAAGGTATACCTGCTTGATGCTCGCAGGCTTCTTAGTCACCTTCTAGTGATCTTATGCTAATGTTTCTTGTATTTCAGAACAGTATTTTATTAGAGATTCTTAGTATATATCAGTAGATATTATGACTTTGTTCTACCAATTTTGGGGATTACTTGACTATTGTTTTGTTTTGGCTTATTATGATAATTTATCAGTTTAATTTATATCTTAGTTGTTATTTCGAATATATTTTCAATATGTGTTAGGCTCACCTAATCTTAGAGACTAGGTGTCATCACAACATCCTAGATTAGAATTTAGGATTGTGACAAGTTAGTATCAGAGCTCTAGGTTCATAGGTGCTACGAGTCATAAGTAAATTTTGTAGAGTCTTCCGTACATAGACGTCTGCCCTTATATTCGAGTGGCTACAAAACTATTAAGAAATTCCACTTCTTCAATTCCTTCATGCGGATTTGTTGATTTTGGAATCTGAGCCTTTGTCTTTCTATTCTCTCACATATGGTGAGGAAACACACTATTGGATCAGGTGAGCAAACACCCATGCCCCTTATAGAGCCGTGAGAGGATGGGGCCAAGGTAGAGGATGAGGAAGGGCACGTGATGCAGCTATAGCACCTACTAGAACAACTACTAAGGAACACCAGTAGCTCTAGTTGGGAAGCAGGCACTTGATACGCCTGCTTTTACCCATGCGCTCCAGGAGATATTGACACATTTCCTGATCATGTTCGGTACTTTAGCTCATGCAAGATTGATCCAGTTGCTCTAGTTACTTCTCAGGCTGGGGGAGGAGCCTAGTCTCTTGTCGCTGTACTCCAGAGCATCGGGTTCATGTTGATTAGGTTCCTAGAGTTTTTTCAGTACAGCCCATATCCCGGCTAAGCTTGAGGTCAGGCCAGAGGCATCGGAGGAGGATAAGAGGAGACTTGAGAGGTTAAGGAAGTAAGATCCTCCTACTTTCAGTGGCATAGTTACTGAGGATACTCGGGTTTTCTAGACAAGTGTCACTATATTCTCCGCACCATGAACATTGTGGAGGTGAGTGGAGTCGCTTTTACTATATTTCAGTTATTAGGGGCAGCGTATAGGTGGTGGTAGGCTTATGAGAAGGGTAGGTAAGTTGATGCAGCGCCATTCACTTGGGCTTTGTTTTCAAATATATTTTTGTGAGAGTTCGTTCCCCAGACCCTCTGGGATTCATGCCGCGCAAATTTTGAGCAGCTATATCAAGGGAATATGATAGTGTTGAAGTATGCCATTAGGTTCAGTGAGTTATCTCGTCATGCGCCTGCTTTGGTTTCTACAATTAGATAGCGGGTTCGTAGATTCATCGAGGGGCTCAGTTATGGTGTTAGATTCAGTACGGCTTGGGAGTTGGAGACGGATACTCTATTTCAGCAGATTGTATAGATCGCTCGGAAGATGGAGCGTATGCAGGGCCAGAAGAGGGACAGAGTGGTCAAGAGGCCTCGAGATTCTGGTGGATTTAGTGGTGCGTGTGCTAAAGTTTTAGCTCGTCATGGTAGAGGTTATGTGACGTGACTAGTTCATTTAGAACTTCTAGATACTCGTAGTGCTCTAGCCATTTCGCGGTCTCAGATCACCCATTATGCACAACCACTTTCCAGTGCACCTCCTGCACGGGGTGCCTTCAGCGGTCAGTCTAGTCGACCAGGTCAGATTCAGTTTCAGTAGCCACACCCTTTGAGAGGTTTTTTTGTGTGGAGATACTAAGCATATGGTAAGGGACTATCCTAGACTTAGCAGGGGTGAACCTCCAAAGAATACACCGGGTTTATAGATTCCACGGGGTCCACAAGGTTCACAGGCTATGGTTGCTGCTCCAGTTGTTGCTCCACCTTCATCGCCAGCTAGGGGTGGATGTCAGGCGGGTAGAGGTCCCCCTAGATGGGGAGGCCAGGCTTGTTTGTATGCTTTTCTAGGTAGGACGGAGGCGGTCACATCAGCTGTTGTCATCACATGTATTGTTATGGTCTGTCATAGGGATGCATCAATTTTATTTGATTCAGGTTCAACTTATTCGTATGTGTCATCTTACTTTGCTCCATATTTGGATATATCTCGTGATTCTTTGAGTGCTCATGTACATGTGTCTATGCCTGTAGGAGGTTATATTATCATAGACCGTGTTTATTGGTCATTTTTGGTCACTATTAGGGGTTATGAGACAAAGTTGACCTTCTACTACTCAATATGGTATACTTTGATGTGATATTGGGCATGGATTGGTTGTCGTATGATCATGCTATTATGGACTATCACGCCAAGACCGTGACTTGGCTATGCCAGGGTTGTCGTGGTTGGAGTGGAGAGGTATAGTGGATTATATTCCTAGTCGGGTGGTGAAGTATATCTAGCCTTTATGAGAGATATTAGTGTTGATACTCCAACCGTTTAGTCAGTTCCAGTAGTGAGGGTTTTCCCAGATGTATTTCCAGCAGACCTACTAGGCATGATTCCTGATAGACATATTGATTTAGGTATTGACTTGGTGTTGGGCACTCAACCCATTTCTATTCACCATATTGTATGGAACTAGTGTAGTTGAAGGAATTAAAGGAACAACTTTAGGAGTTCCTTGATATATGTTTCATCCGACCGAGTGTCTCGCCTTGAGGTGCTCCAATTCTATTTGTGAAGAAGAAAGACGGCTCTATGAGGTTTTGTATTGATAACAGGCAACTGAAAAAGGTTATAGTCAAGAAGAAGTACCCACTACCACGTATTGATGATCTGTTCGACCAGCTTCAGGGTGCTCAGGTATTCTCGAAGATTGATATTAGATTAAGGTACCATCAGCTGAAGATTCGGGTTTCATATATTCTGAAAACTACTTTTAGGACTCGCTATGGTTAGTTTGAGTTTTTGGTGATGTCATTCGGGCTGACCAATGCCCCAGCAACATTTATTCACTTGATGAATAGTGTGTTCCAGCCATATCTTTATTCTTTTGTCATTATGTTCATTTATGACATATTGGTGTATTCTCACTGCCGGGAGGATCATGAGCACCATTTGAGGATAGTGCTCCAAACCTTGAGGGAGAAGAAGTTATGTGCTAAATTCTCCAGGTTTGAGTTTTGGTTTTATTCAGTGGCATTTTTGGGCCATGTGGTGTTTAGTAAGTGTATTAAGGTGGATCCGAATAACGTGGAGGTAGTTCAGAGGTTGCCCTGACCGTCTTCTACTGCTGAGAGTTTTCCAAGTTTTGCTGGTTATTATCTCCATTTTGTAGAGGGGCTTTCATCAATCCAAGCTTATCTGACTAGATTGACTCAGAAGGCTGCTCCATTCAGGTCTACAACGAGTGTGAGGAGAGTTTTCAGTAGATCAAGATTGCCTTGAGCACAACTCCAATTCTGGTTTTGCCTTTAGCATCAGGTTTATATACAGTTTATTGTGATGCTACACGAATTGGCATTGGACGTGTATTGATGTAGGAGGATAGAGTGATTTCTTATGCTTCGCGTCAGTTGACGCCCAATGGAAGAACTACCTAATACATGATTTAGAGTTGGAAACCATTATTCATGCATTAAATATTTGGAGGCACTATATATACGGAGTTTCATGTGAGGTATTCATAGATCATTGGAGTCTACAACACTTGTTTAAGCAAAATAATCTGAACTTGAGGTAACGAAGGTGGTTAAAGTTGTTAAAAGACTATGATATCATCATTCTTTATCTTCCCCGGAAGGCCAATGTAGTGGTTGATGCCTTGAGTAGGTGATCACGTCCAATTCACACCCAATTAAAGAGTATGAAATGACCATTACAATTATAAGACTCAATGCAAGTCGGGGTCGAATCCACATGGAGTTTAAGTTGGTGTTAAGGTAAATACTGAAGAAAAAGAGCCTAAAATAACCCAATTTAGCTTTCAAACAAGTGTGGGCAATTAATTTCTAAGAGATTGAACTGACTTGTAAGAAAATAGTGTAACAAATATTTTTGGTGTTTTTATCAAATAACTGAAACGCCTAGGGTTTTACCCTTCAACTAGGTACAAACCTAATGGGAAGAGTAAATCTATGATTGTTTGGTAGATCGGGGTGTGTTATGACTCTTAGTGCTCAAGTACCCACTCAATACCTCTCGGTCAAAAAGTGGTTATGCCCAAATTGACTTTCTTAAGACCAAATGGATAGCAATCTAAAAAATTGATATGGGTCCAAGTGGAATTATTTCTATCTCTAGTTCAAATCCTTTAATCAAACTAATCAAAACTTTAACTAGTTCAATTTCTTGTTAGCCGAGTTTTCCTAGACTATGCTCCTCTTTCTCAAGAAATAACTAAGTCAAATAGGAATTATTTGCAACCATTAATTCTAGATATAAATCATAGACAAGGCTAAATAACATACATCCAATCAATAAAAAACATTAATATTAAATACACATAAGTTTTACACTCTAGGGTTGGGTCACAACCCTAGATAAAATCTAGCTACTCATAATCACATGCATAGAAAATGAAAATGAAGAAGTAATTGAAGACATAAAACTATTCTCTAATTATAGTCACAAATTCCCAAAATGGATAAGTCTAACAGCTCACAGCTGTTACAGAACAAAAGTTTCCCTAAAAAGTGTTTCTCATCCATTTATACTGCTCTGAAATTTGTTGATAAAAATACCCTTCAGGAGGTTCTGCGGCCACATAATTTCATATGCGGTCCACACTTCAGTTTGATGCTCATGCGGTGCTTATCAGTTGGAGAAATTCTATGTTCGTGCATAAACTTCTGCGGCCACACTTCAGCTTCTACGACCGCACAATTTGGCTGCGGACCACGCTTCAAGGAGGTTTCAGACTTTCTCTTTTGGATCTTCTCTGATCTCTCAATCTTGTCAGTGCGAGCTTCAAATGTGACCGCATTGCTGCTAGGATCTTCTGAAGCTTCAGGGTTTAGTCTGCGGCTGCACTTTACTTTATGCGGGTCGCATTCGTATTTGTGGCAGCCGAATAAATTCTGCAGACCGCAAAAGTCTTTTCATTTCTTCTCTTTGACTATTTGAGCTGGTACATCTCAGCTTTAGGTTAGATTTCTTCAGTTAGCTCACATACTCCAGCATACCTACAATTCACACATTTTAATTTGATTCGTAAACAAAAATCACTACTTTCAGACTAAAAACTAAAGCAAAAAGGTACTAATAAGTGGTTAAAATCCACACTTATCAACTACTCCAAACTTAAGTCTTTGCTTGTCCTCAAGCAACTAGATTAGTTTCCTCCTTCCCTTTGTGAAATTTAAGTTCAAAGAGTCACTTATAAGTCATTTATACTTAGTTGGGACCAACAATTACCCACAATACTCATGCATTCTCAGCAAGGTGTCAAATTTTAAAAAAAAGTGAAACCTGCATGTACCTCTAGTGTGACATTTGAGCCTCAAGACTTACCTTCACCTATCAAGGAATCTTGTTCTTTCATGTAAATTATTGTTGAATCCAAACTCAACCTCTTCTACCTTCCATTTTCCATGCTCACGTCAAGATTTAACACTCAATTCCTAAAGCAATAAAGGTTTCACTCTTCTCTCACAAAGGAATGTCACAAGTAAAGTTTCAAGTACCATATGCTTGCCCCTCATGTAAATCTCACCTAATGTAATCTTACTCGGTTCGAAATTAATTAGGATTTCTTTCGGGTGGTAATAAAGGATTTTGGATTAGGGGTAGGATACCATATGGATTATAAGTGGTTAAACCCTTCCCTAGGCACTCCACATCTCATTTCTTGGCTCACACTTGCCAAACTCTTGGAGGAATTTCTTTTTCTTGGAGACTAGAGAGACATGACATCAATCCTTATTGTTTATTTCATTATTTTTCTCCCTTGATGATCATACTAGAGATAATTGCCTCTCTTTAATTTCTTCAATCTCCCCTTTTAGATTCCTCAGCTTTCCCCCCATACTTAGGTTGTATGCCACTTAATGAATATGAGTGCTAAGGAAGGTCCAGGTGCCAAGAGAGGATTATGATCAGACGAGTAAACGCTTGTAGCATGGTTACCAACAGAGAAAGGCTAAAGGCTCAAAGGGGTTGACTTGGGATAACGATCAGAGGGTGGAAATAGAAAGCTCAAACGGTCCAAGGAAAGCCTACAATCATTTTTCAAACCAAGAAAAATTAGAATTTTGCCTTGAAACACATTCGGGGCAAGTTTTAGACTATTCACTCAAGTACTTGGACTAGCAACAACATTTCATCGCACCTCTCATGCAACTAGACCGTAAAAGAGGATAGAGTCTAAAACCCAAAACAATCACAATCAAGTTAAAGATCACTATGGTCATTTCAACCACCTAATAATTATCAAAGACAACTCAAGAAACTCAAAGTCACTTTTACTAGAGCTAATTCTTCCAAAAACCTTGTTTCAAACCATAAGCATGCAGTTAAGAGTATTGCTGCCACATGGAGCATAAATAACCCTTCTTAGACTGACTTAATTAGGGCTTTATTCATTACTACTTACTACTACTATTACCTAAACATGAAACTAACTCATTCTCTTAAGAAAGTTTTCACACTATCCATCCTCGGAAAGAGTCACCCAGTTCACACAAAAGCTCACCTTTGGAAAGAACTGTGACATTAAGAAAACTAAAGGATTATTATCCAATAGTAATAAAAACATAAAAAAAATTTAAACTACAAAAAAAGTGATGATACTAATAAATGTAACAAACTAATAAAGATAAACAAGAAAAGAATAATCCAATTATTGCATCCCAATATAATCAAATGTATCCAATTATCATATATAGAATTATCCACACCTTACCCTAAATAAAAAGAAGAATTGTCCCCAATGCTTAGCAAAATAAGATCAAAGTGCAGAAAGGGCGAAGAAACTCCCTAAATGTCCTCAGTCATCAAAGTGTCACCAGTAGAATCAGTCCCAACCGACTCAGCTTATTGAATAATATCATCATCGTGTGCGGGAGAGACTTGGGAGTTGAACATATCGCGCACCACCTCAGCAGTGCTGGACGCAAGGCACATCTCCTCAGCCCGAGCAGCGGGATCCTCATGAGAAGATGGATCTAGGTGAAGCTGGGCGGGGTTTAGTAGCATGTCAAAAGGCAAATCATCGGCCTTAGCTATCCTGGTCACCTCAGCTCAAAGTGCATCAACTGACTTCTTGTTGGCATGTATCTTTATTATCTTCTTTACTTGCTTGGTCAACTTCTCAATCGTTGCACTATGTTGTACTAGTGTGTCCATGATCACCTTCTGGTTGTCCAATACTATGGTGAGCTTCTTGTCTATATAAGAGGAGTCCAGTTGTGGCTGTGAAGATGTCTGCCTTGTAACTCTACTGGAGATCTCAGAAAACTTTGAAGTAGCTGCTTGCATCTAGTTGCTGAGGCTCACAAGTGGTTGGGAGACCCACAAGGAAGACAATGGACCTGTCGTCACAGGCACCAACCTCGGAGCTAAAGTAGGGGCTAATGATGATGGCAGCTCTAGCACTGGTGGAAGGCTCAAATGAAGTAGACAGAATGTCAGAGGGAACAGGAGCTACAACTACCGTCTCATAAAACTGGCCAACAATATTAGGAGTTGAATTCTCTTATTTGGGTTCCTCGGATCTTGTAACGTATACCACTCAAAAGGACCAGTGAGCTTGACCATTGTGTCAAATGGACTGGACTCCACCTTGGCATCAGTCAGTTACTTAGTGATAGTGATGGGGTAGGGGTAAGATGTGTTACCCTGTGGTGCCACAAGTGAGATATTGGCTGACATCAGAGCACCTAATAAAACTCTTGGCAAGGGCAGGTTGTTCATATTCAAGCATGAGTCAAGTCTACTGCACACAAAGGTATGCCACCCTTTTGCCTCAAAGCTCAGAGTGTTGTGGAGGATTGGCACCCCGGAACCCATCCGAGGGAGAGTAGGTCCATGTGCAAGAATCTCAGCAAGCTATGGTCTATCCTCCTCCATCTAGACTAATTTTTCAAAATATTCCTTTGGATCCACATCATCAAATCCAAGGTACTATATCGAACTTTAATTTCAGGTTGCGCATTGTGGTAATCTTTGTCCCTTTGAGAATATGCGACGTGTTGGCGTAGAATTCCAGACAAGATGATCTTTCACATCCACTAGCTTCTAACTAAACTGCATCCACCCCTTTTCTCTTTCTAAACTTCTCTAAGACCGCGGGGTTGTAATCGTCTAAGTATTTGAGGAGGAATTGACGTTCATGAGTTAAGGATATCTCCTTCCACCACATTCAAGTCTGTGTATGCTTGCAAGGTCAAAAATAGGTCTTCATAGACCACCTTCTTCTTAGTCCGAGCCATGTCTGACTGTGCACTTGATCCCTCTCTCCCGTCATCTGGGACATCATCTGAATCAGGAGCAGCTGCGTCGGACTTATGATTGGTACTAGCTTAGACCTGGGAGGTACTGTGAGATGTGGAAGGCACATCTAGAGGCTCAAACTACCCATGTGGCCTAGATTGCTCTTCATTGCACTCTTCAGCTAGAAACACAGAATTCCTCTATGTGGCCTCCTTAAATGGGTCATAAGAACTCGACTCTGATAGGTTTCTACCTCTCCCCCGGCCTGCAGTTGTATTCTTTGTAATGGCCCTTTACACACTTGAGTGCATGGCACCTCTACCTCTGCTCCTCGTGATTCTCCTCTTCCTTTTGAAGACTCTCCTCGTCCTATTGATCGCACCATTGTACGTGTATGCACTAAGAGATTTTTCAATTGATATACATGTTGTAAATAGTTAAAAGTCATATAAACATATGAGGACACCATAGAAGCAGTAAGGTTTCAAGTTTGTAGCATGTAGTAGACAAGGTACAAATACAGTCCGCACATTTTGGAGTGAGGGTTCGCAAAGTGGAAATGTGTCGCACAATTCGAACTACGGGCTGCACTTCAGCACAATTGTGCTAAGTCCTTATAACAGGGTCCTTGATGGACAGTGAGACCTCATTCTGCGGTCCGAATAAACAACACTTGCGATCCGCACTTGAGATGCTCAGAGAGTAGGTTCTCTAATTATTAGTGCAAACCTCCCATTGCGGCCGCAGAATAAAATTCACAGTCTGCACAATTCAAATGCGGATGCAAAATCAACTAGCCTAGCAAGTTATTCGAACAGATGTCTGCGGACCGTACAATTTCAAGTGTGGATCGCACAACCAAGAGCAGTACGGCTGCAGGCCTTTTAACCCAGGTTATTCAAAAATGTGATTAATCCTACTGGGCAACATGGTATAGGCATGATAATCAACAACCCAACTCTATCTAAGCATACTTGGAAAAATACCTAATGCGAAACTACTCCACATGGATGCACTACAGGAATCCAATAACAGATGGCCTAAAAAGAAGTTAAAAAGTCAAAATAAATTTAAAAAAACAAGATTGAAATGATGCATACCAGATAGTGCTAGTGTACTAAGATACAAGTGAGTGTGAAGGGTTGTTTGTGATCCAAAGTGCAAGTACGTGGGAAACTCTAAGAGTAATAGTATGAGGGTGGAAATGGTGAGAAATGTAAAAGGAGGGGCACTGTTCTATTTATACTCAGAAGAAAGTGAGGGTGCAAGAAGGCGAGTGCGACCACACAATTTCGAGTGTGGTTCGCACACTGTTACCTAGGCAGCACTGAAGCACTAAGTTGTGCTTTCCTCAGATTTACAAGTGCGACCGCACTTCTGAAACTCTAGTTCAACCACTTCTCTGATAGTTCTCTTTTGCGACCACATAATTCGTGATGGTCCGCAAACTCACTCCGCACTGTTTGGATAAAAGTTTAGAGAACCTTCCATTTAGCACTTGAGATTATCCTTGCAATTGCGGTCCGCAGATGAAATTTGCAGCAGCACAAAATCTTCTGCGACCAGCATTCCTTTTCTATGGTGGCACTAAAAAAAGTGTGCTCCATAATTTTTCCATGTATGACACCGCTTCAGCTATCATTTACATCTAACAGTAATCCCTACAACACACTTCAAATCAATTTAAACACAACAAACAACATCTAACTAAAAGAGAAAAAGGAAAAGAACTTGGGTTGCCTCCCAAGAAATGTTTTGTTTAACATCGTGGCATGACACAATGTCATAGCATCCTCAAGTGAAGTAAATAACTACCACCACATGGCTCTCTCCAACTTTTCCCAAATAGTGCTTCACCTGACGACTATTGAATCGAAATATTTCATTGTTCTTATTCTTCAAGTCCAAGGCACCAAAAGGTGTCATATTAACAATTTCAAAAGGACCACTCCACTTTGACTTGAGCTTCCCGGGAAACATTCTCAACCCTAAGTTGAACAATAACTCTACATTGCCGGCCTTGACCTCCTTGTTCCAAATATACTTGTCATGTAGATATTTCATCTTTTATTTGTACAAGGACGAACTTTCATATGCATGATAGCGGAAATCATCCAATGCATTCAAGTGTGCAACTCGCAAGTTAGCGGATACATCCTAATCAAGATTCATTTCCTTCAAGGCCCACATTGCTTTGTTCTCTAGTTACACCAGAAGATGACAAGATTTTTTGAACACCAACCAGTATGGGGACGTTCCGAGAGGTGTTTTGTAAGCCGGCCTATATGCCCATAGAGCATCATCAAGCTTCTTATACCAATCCATCCTATTTGCATTCACCGTCTAGGACAAAATACTCCTTATCTCCAGGTTGGAGACTTCTACTTGACTACTAGTTTGTGGGTGATAGGGAGTTATCACTTTGTGAGTAACACCATACTTGCCAAGTAAAGTGTCGAAAGTCTTGTTGCAAAAATGTGACCCTCCATCACTTATGATTGCTAGCGGAGTACCAAATCTTGTAAAAATATTCCTCTTCAAGAAAGCCACCACACTTCTAGCCTCACTATTGGGTAAGGAAATGGCCTCAACCCATTTAGACACATAATCCACCACGACCAATATATAGTTATTTCCACAAGAAATCACGAAAAGGTTCATAAATTCGATACCCCAAACATTAAAGATATCAATCTCCAAGATGGTTGTAAGGGGCATCTTCTGTTTCTTTGAAATTGTAAGGCCACATAAAATTTCACCTAGAACCTAGGGTTTCGTGGTGCCAAGGTAGGCTAATGTATTTGAGTATTATGGTTGTACATTACGTCTGGGATTTGAAAGAACAGCGTTGTAGAGCATGGCATTTCTACAGTCTATTATGCGACCACGGAACTACTCCGTAGACTTTAGATCTCTGTAGAGTGGAGCAGAAAAAGGGCCAACTTTTGGAGGTCATTTTGCGGTCAATTATGCAACCACATAATCATTTCACGTTCAATTATGCGACCGCATAATTATTTCACAGTCCGCACATTCGTCGTAAAACCAACATGAGAAAATTTCGGAGGAAGATTCTGCGGCGCGTTATGCGACCGCATAACTGATCATCGTCCATTGATCTATCATAGACTAGACCAGGATAGCCGAGTTTTGGAGGACCATTTTTCCGGTCCATTGTGCGGACTGCATACCTATTCTCCGGTCCACTCTACGGCCGCATAATTGAGTTCGGAGGGTCCAATTTTTTTTATTTTTATAACCCGACCCCATTTTGGTTAAAAACAATTTTGGCTCATTTAGAAGGGAGTGCTCTAGAGAGATAGAGAGAAGGAAGGGCTCCAACATCTTCCACTTCAATTCCTTGAACAAGCCTTGGAAAATTCACAAGGAAAACTTGCAAAATTATCTACTAAAGAGGTAAGGTTCTAGCCCTAAACTTTCTATTTCGAATTTGAGGCAGAAGATAGGTAATGGGGAGTGTGATTCTTGGGAATGGAAGTTGTTTTTGGGCATGCATGTACCAAAAAGGATGGTGGGGAGGTCAACTAACTAATATGGGTAAGCTCTTGGTGTTGGATTGGTTGCGGGGTGAAGGAGACCTTGTAGAAGAACCTTGTAGTTAAATTGCACACATAGTGTTCGATGAAGTTCTTAAATGAGACGAACCCATGAACTTCTTCCTAATTATGGTTCGATTTTGTCATCTCTCTAATAGAGTAAAGTCGCTAGGATTTTCGAACATAGTTGTAAATTAAGGCAAGCTCAAGCGAGGTATGTTGGCTAAACTCCTCTTGTAGAGTCAAATTCCATGATGTCCTCGTAAGTTGAAATTATGATTAGCTCAAGTTATTACTTCTCATGTTCCGAGTCCTTCCTAATAAATTTGATTATTCTAAATAAGTGTTGTATTGAAAGACGTATGTGCTCAGAATGTGTTCCAAATGTTCCTATCATATCATGATTCCCTCCGAGAATGTAATTGAGTATAACCAATGTATCAAAGGTGTTATGATTTAGAATCATGTTTAAATTGCAAGTTATTATGCCCTATTGTTGAAGAAAAAATCAATGTGCTTAAGACCCTTATTGCTCATATATATACTTTAAGTATTGATTATAAATGCCCTTATTGCTGATAATCCATGATGATGCTTGAAAGTGAAAGGAGTGAGTATGAAATATGAAATACGACCGACGTTATAAGAATGAAATTACACTTGTGGCCACTAGTGCCAATAAAATGAAAAGACATGTGAAAGATTATGAAATGAGCTGTAAATCCTTTGTATAATAAATATTTCTGGGAGTATCATTTAGTCACCGAGGAAGGGTAGGTTGAAATATCCTATCCCCAAAACTACACGTGCCGGTGTAGGAGTGGTTGAGAGGTAAAATCCATATGTTGATGTGATGAGATTATTCCCCTTAAATGGGATGAGATTGATGTGTTGAGATTATTACCCTTAATTGAGATGAGATGATTGCTAGCAGAAATTGATGTCGACCCACATGACATTGTGGTGAGACGGCTTAGCCGATCGGACTGAGATCGAACGCCATGCCACACACTTGGTGGTGTTGTGATTGGATGTCTTTGGGTGAGACGCCTTAGCTGATTGTGTCGTGATCAGACTCCATGCTAAAAATACAGTGGTGTAATCGGTACTAATTATCTCCCAACCTAAAACATTGTTATATACTTGAAAATTTATTCTTCTCTTAACTTGGCGCTTATATATTGTTTGGGGTTCTCATTGATACTATGTTGTTTCTCCTTGTACTGTTTCTAGATTCATCGAGAGGGTGTTTAGTCTTACATACTAGTACTATTTCATATGTACTAACGTCCTTTTTGTCGGGGGCACTGCATCTTTGATGGATGCAGGTGGCTCCATAACATGTGGCATCCATCCGTGATAGTGGTACACTCTCTTCCCAGCTGACTTGGTGAGCTCCACTTTATTTCGGTGTCTTGTATCTTTTGTTCTTTATGTATAGAGTTTTGAGGTATAATTGGGGCCTTGTTGCCGGTACTATCATTGTACTCTTTTGTATCCGTTGGAGGCTCCGTAGACATAGTATGGGTTGTATATTGGTGTTGTGAAAGTCAAACTAGAAACGTTGTATTTGTATCACATGTTCCACTTCAAACTCTGAATGTGTAATGTATTTTGGGAATTATAAATGAAGTAACTAATGGTAATGAAATTGTGTTGTTCACGTGATCTTCTCATTGTCTAATTAATGGAATACACCTTCACTTTATTCATGGGTAAGTTAGGGTAGAAGGCATTGAATAGGCTTGCTTGACTGGGGCATCTCGGTTGAGCGTCGGTCGCACTCCCCATGGTTGGGGCATGACGGAAATTCCAACGGGTCATTGACATTCATCATATCTTTTCAAAAACACATATGTATATAGAGTGGGCCAATAGAAGCCACAACTTAGGACTTTAGACGCCATTCTCGCCCTACTATGATGACCACCATATGGCGAAGAATGACAAACCCTAAGAATATCACCTTCATCTTCCTCCGACACAAACCTATGAATCACCCCATCCGAGCAAATCCGGAAAAGGTATGGTTCACCCAATAGTAGTCTTGACAATCCCTCTTGAGCTTCTTTCTTTGGTTTGAAGAGAACTCATCCATAATGATATCACTCACAAGAAAATTTGTCAAATTCGAGAACCACGGTACCTCTTTCATTGAGAATGCCAAAATTTTCTCATCGAGGAAAGAATCATTGATTTCAAGGCCATCATGTGGCCTTCCCTCCTCCTCTAATCGAGACAAGCAGTACGCCACTTTATTTTTACTTCCCTTATTGTATTGGATGTTAATATCAAACTCTTGAAACAAAATCACCCATCTCATCAACCGAGCTTTAGATTCCTTTTTTTTTCATAAGATAGCAAAGTGCCGCATGATCCATGTGGACAATAAATTTGGCACCCATCAAGTACGGGCGAAACTTCTCAATAGCAAACACAATATCAAGGAGCACTTTCTACCTAAAAGTATAGTTGACTTGGGCACTAGCCATGGTCTTACTAGCATAGTAAACCGGATGAAAAACTTTATTAATGTGTTGTCCCAACCGCTACATCACTTACATTACACATGAGCTCGAATGAGCAAGCGATGACGTCCAAATCCACTACTAAAAAGTAAATGGACACTGTCGCATGCAATATAATTTACCCAACTATGAGTCAGGGTCGAATCCCACAGAGAACAATATGTAGGCGATTAGGAGTGTAAGAGAATTATCACTTGTTATGCAATGCCAAACACTTAGAATTTGATTGTGAAAATATTATAGCTAAATGCGAAAATGTAAACTAACCTAGAAAGAAAATAAAATGATCAATGGTTACAAGCATGGATGCATCGGGAATTACACTCAAGTAACGATCCAATAAATTTCACGATTTTACAAATTTGAGCGAGTTTATGTTAATTAGCCACCGGTAATAATTCTATATTAGCTTCTTCCAAAGACTAACAAGACTAATTTAATTATCCCTAAAACAATTAAGAGATTAAGCACACCTGAATATGGCTACAAGTAGTTCAATCCTATCCATAGGTAGAATCTATAAAATGAGGGTTAAAACCTCATGTTCTTGTTAATTAATCTTTTCAACCCCAAATTATCTTTCCCAAAATTAATTCGAAGTTAATGGGCGAGTCCTAGGGTTAGATAATCCCTTTGGAAACATTAAAGAATAAGAATAATTAAAGAAACAATAACTCACTTCAATATTACCAAAAATTGTTCAATGCAGAACAAGATATTTAATCCACACTTTAAATATGAATATTCCCATAAACAAGATTAAAGTGTAGGAAAACTACTACACACTTAAATATTCAATACAAAGCAAGGAAATGAAGAAATGAGCATAACTGAGTAAGAAATTCTCAACCAAAAGCTTCAAATCTTCAAGACCCAAGTGTGTGCGCAAGAACCCTAGCTTCTAAAACTTGTTCTCTCTAGTCTAAGGACTGAAAATAAGCCAAAGATATTTTACAAATGAGCTAGGTCATGTATTTGTTGGCTGGGGGTCAAAATATGAAATGCCAAAACTGCTAGATTTTTGCCCAGATTTTAGGAATCGCGATCGTGTAAACATGCCTGCTATCGTGTAGAGTAATGCTTCAAAGCATTGCGATCGCAAACCGGATCATGTGTTCGCGTAGAACACTTGAGAACCGCTGACCAGCTTCTTCTTCATGTTCACAGAATTGGCCTTGCGTTCGCGATGCATAATTTCTTGACCTTCTGCGATCGCATGTTAAAGTTCGCGATCGCGAAGAGCACATTCTGGCAGCAGTCTACTTTTCTCAATTTAACACATTTTGACTTGTTTTATTCCGTATCTTATCCAAATCATATGATACATGAAATATGCCAATAAATCTCAAACAATGCCTTAGTTTCTCAACAAAATCATACAAAAGCTCAAGTATTAAGAGGATAAGCTGGTATAATACCAACTTATCAGCAAGCTCCAATTTGGAGATGTAATGATTGGAGTAGTTTTCAAATTGAGCTTCAATTGTTCAAAACCTCTCATACAATCATCACTAAAATGGAACTTGGCATCCTTCTCATGGAGTTTTCAAAAAGGGTTCACCACCTTAGAGAAAGCTTTTAATAAAATCGCCGGTACAAACCCGCATGGCCTAAGAAACTCTGCACACCCTTCACCTAGATAGGGGTGGAAGCTTATAAATAACTTTAATCTTCGCTCTGTCCACTTGAATACCACTATTTGAAATCTTATGGCAAAGGACAATGCCTTCCTCAACCATGAAATTACATTTCTCCCAATTGAGTACCAAATTTGTTTTCTCACATCTAGCCAACACTTTGTCCAAATTAGCAAGAAAATTATCTTAATCTCCAACCACCAAAAATTCATCCATGAAGACCTCAAGGTAGTCCTCCACGATGACCATGAAAATCGCCATCATATACCATTGAAAACTCACCGGTGTATTGCATAAACCAAAAGGCATTCATTAGAAAGAAAAAGTACCATATGGACATGTAAAAGTGGTTTTATCTTGATCTTTTGGAGCAATAAGAATTTTGGTTGTAGCCCGAATACCCATCAATAAAACAATAGCAAGCACGGTCAACAAACCTATCAAACATTTGATCCTTGAAAGGAAGAGGAAAGTGATCCTTCCTTGTGACTTTGTTGAGATTATGATAATCCACAAAACTCTCCAACTGGTAACCATTATTGTAGGAATCAACTCATTCTTATCATTGGTAATAACCGTCATGCCCCCTTTCTTTGGGACACATTGAACCGGAAAAGTCCATGAACAATCAAAAATGGGGTAGACAACCCCAGCATCCTACCACTTGATAATATTCTTTTTTACCACCTATTGCATAGCTTCATTGATTCTTCTTTGATGTTCAATGGACGGTTTGGCACCGTCCTCCAATTTGATCTTGTGCATGCAAAATGCAGTGCTTATACCCCGAATGTCTTCCAAAGTCCACCCAATAGCTTTCTTCCTCTTTTGCAACCCCGCCAATGTGGAATTAACGTGCACATTAGTCAAACAAGAGGAAATAATAACCGGTAGAGTAGAACAAGGGCCAAGAAATTCTTACCTAAAGTGACGGGGCAATGGTTTTAACTCCAAAGCATGTGTCTCTTCAATATAAAGCTTCGTAGGAGGAGTCTTTCTATTCTCAAGATCCAAATATAACTTCTGGGGTGCATGGTTGTGAGACCCCATTCCTTTCTAAGAGTTTACACATTCCATTAAACTATTTGTCTCATCATCATCAAAGTTGAGCAAAACGGCTTCCAACATATCACCAACATTAATTGTAGCACTTGTGTCATCAATAATGAGATCGGTCACCAATTCGACAAAAGAACACACTCATTGCTATTTGGTTGACGCATAGACTTGCACACATGGAATACCACTTTTTCATCACTAACTCAGAAAGTGAGTTCTATGGCTTCCACATCACAAAGGGCTTTACCCGTGGAAGGAAAGGCCTCCCAAGAATGATAGACACTTCATAGTCAACCTCAAGTATAGAATCACAAAGTATGCTGGAAGGATAAATTTATCAGACCAAAACTTCCTCAATCACTCCCAATGGACTCTTCATAGTTCGATCATCCATTTACAACCTCATAGATGTGGGTCTTGGTTTTCCAATCCACGAAGATTTGAACACTGAGTAGGCATCAAATTGATACTCGCTCCAAGATCACAAAGAGCTTTAGTAAAATTGTCACTTCCAATAGTACAAGGAATCTTGAAAGAACCGTGATCCTCCAACTTAGGAGCCATGGAATGAACAATTGCACTCACTTGATGATTGACCTTGATAGTTTCAAAATTCATCGACCTCTTCTTGGTCACAAGATCTTTCATAAACTTGGCATAATCGGGCATTGGTTCCAAAGCTTCTAGCAATGGTACATTGATGGAGAGACCTTTCATCATTTGAATAAACTTCTTGAATTGATTTTCACCATTTTTATTAGCGAGTCTTTGAGGATAAGGAGGTGGGGGATTTGGCACGAGTTCATTTTCCGTATACATTGACAGTTTCGGTATGTCAATAATGGGTTCCCTAGATAGGTTCACCTCTTCTTATGTCTTCTCCACACTATCATCAATACCAATCCGAACCGCATCATTTACATTAAAATCATTGTGTGGGATTTCCTTCACTTGGATCACTTGGTCATCATCCACAAGTTGCATTTATTTTGAGGTGGTGCATTCCCCCTCTTCCACTACTTGTGATAACCGCCAAATAATGCCATGTGTTATTACCACCCTTTGTGTTTACGTGTCACTTGGTAATGTACCCTTAGGACAAGTATTAGGATCTTGAGAGATTTTCCCCATTTGAACTTCAATATTACCAATTTATGTGGTATGTGAGGCAAGCTGGACATCTGAATCCACATTCTTTTCCATCAATTGCTTGAACATGTTCTAAATATGGCCCATTTTATTGTTTGAAGAACTTGAGGGTTTCTTGGTTGTTGGTACATTACCTTTGAAAACCCAAACCTTGATTTTTATGATTATTATTGTTTCCCCAGTTTTCTTGATTGTTGCCTCCCCAATTCCCTTGGTTATTGTTGTTGTTATGCCAATTCCCTTGATTGTTAGAACCACAATTTCCTTGGTTATTTTGAAAATGCTACTGATTTTGATTGGAGCCTTGAAAATTGATCTGTTGCCCTTAGTAATTGTTCACAAATTGGACCTCTTCTTCTTGCCCTTGATAAGAGTCATCTTGGTCATAGCTACAATCATCTTGTACATAATTCTCCACTCGGGGATATAAATTGTGGACCTAACTTCCTTAGGAGCTTGGGTTTGATGAAGTTGGTCCTTAGCAATTTGAGTCATGGTTGTGGTCAGTTTATCAATAGCTTTCCCATGGTCTTGCAATTCTTTATGTAGATGGATCATGTTGGAATCACCTCGGGAACATTGGCTCAGGATTCTAAAGCCGAAGAAGTTTTTGCCATCTCATCTAGAATCTCACATGCCTCTGCATAAGGTGTTTTCAATAAATTTCCTCCGGCCAATTGATTCACCACACATTAATTCATAGTATTAATACCACGATAGAAAGTTTATTGGATCATGCTGTCGATCATATCATTATTCAGGCACTCCTTCACCATTGTTCGATATCGCACCCAAATTTTATGAAAATGTTCATTAGTTTTTTGCTTGAAATCCAAAATATCATCTCGTAGAGTAGCCATGTGTCCGAGAGAAAATCACTTTGAAATAAACTTTGGAGCCAATTCATCCCAAGTATGGATAGAATTACTAGGCAGGCGTTCCAACCAATCTAAAGTTTTACCCCTTAGTGAGAAGGGAAAAAGCCTTAAATGCAAATCATCTTCCGAAACATTTCTTTGTTTGCTCCCTCAACATGTATCAACAAAACCTTTCAAATGCTTGTAGGCGTTTTGACTCGGCGCACCGGTGAAATAACCTCTTTGCTCGAGCAAAGTAAGCATCTCCAATTTGAATGTTTTCTGCCCTAATGCAAGAGGGGACTATGAAACTTGCATAACCTTCATTAGGAAAGATCCGATGTTGCGTCGTTTGTGGTTGTGGTGGTGCAGGAGGTGGGGGAGATCAAGGAACATTGATTGTTGCCCACGGCCTCGGCCGTTTTGCTTTGGATCTTGAGGCATTTTATCAAGTTGCTCCTCTTCGCCATCCACCTCTACCAGTGGCATGTTTCCAAGTTCGTTGCTCACTATTTGGAACCTTCGATCACTTCTACAAATTAGCAGCACGAAAGTAAAAGAAGACATTTCAAGAAACAAACTCAAGTATATAGCTAACACCATAAAACTCCCTGGCAACAACTTCAAAAATTGATCACGTCGAATTCACACCCAATTAAAAAGTATGAAACGATTGTTACAATTATAAAATCCAATGCAAGTTGGGGTAGATTCCACAGTGAGTTTAAGTTGGTGTTAAGGTAAACACTCAAGAAAAAGAATTTGAAATAACCAAATTTAACTTTCAAACAAGTGTGGGTAATTTTTATCTGAATTAACTTCTAAGAGATTGAACTAACTAGTAAGCATATAGTTAGTGAAATATTTTTGTTGTTTTTTATCAAATAAGGGAAAATCCTAGGGTTGTAACCTTCATCTAGGTGCAAACCTAATGGGTAGAGTAAATCATATTTGTTTGGTAGATCGGGGTGTGGCCAAATTGGACTTCTCAATATCTCTAGATCAAAGAGTGATTATGCCCAAGTTGGATTTCTCAAGACCAAATGGGTAGCAATATAAACAACTGATATGAGTACAAGTACGATTATCCATATCACTATTTCAAATATTTAATCAAACTAATCAAGACTTAAACTAGTTGAATTTCTTATTAGCCAAGTTTTCCTAGACTAGGTTCCTCTTTCTCAAGTAAGAACTAAGTCAAATAGGCATGAATCAGTGTTTGTAACCATTAATTCAAGATATAAATCATAAACAAGGCTAAATAAGATACACCCAATCAATAATAAGCATTAATATTGAATACCCATAAGTTTTACACACTAGGGTTAGGTAACAACCCTAGATAAAATCTAGCTACTCATAATCATAGGCATAGAAAATGAAAAGAAGAAGTAACTGAAGACATAAAACTAAAATTAAAAGGTAAAATTCTTGGGTCTTCTCTAATTGTAGTCATAAATTGCCCAAAATGGCTAAGTCTAACAACTCACAGCTACTACAGCACAAAAGTTGCCCAAAAAATTGTTTCTCATCTATTTATAGTGCTCTAAAATTTGCTGAAAACAATGCCCTTCGGGAGGTTTTGCTGCAGCATAATCTCATATGTGGTACGCACTTTAGTTTGATGCCCTTGCAGTGCTTGTCAGTTAAAGATATTCTACGGCCATTCATTAACTTCTGCGACCGCACAATTTGGCTGTAGACCGCGCTTCAAGGAGGCTTCAAACTTGCTCTTTTGCATCTTCTCTGATATCTCAACTTTTCAGTGCGAGCTTTAAATGTGACCGCGCATTTTGGTGTGCATATCGCACTCCTGCAAGGATTCTTTGAAGCTTCAAGGCTTAATCTGTGGTCGCATTTTACTTTATGCGGGCCACATAAACTCTTTTGATTTCTCCTCTTTGAGTTAGATTTCTTCATTGAGCTCATGTCTTCTAGCATACCTACAATTCACACATTTTCTCTAGATTCAGAAATAAAAATCACTACTTTCTGACTAAAAACTAAAGAAAGAAGGTACTAATAGGTGGTTAACATTCAAACTTATCAATAGGAAGGCTGAGACCATAAGGAGTCTTGCTTATATTTCGGTTGGTGATAGACTGTTAGAATTGGATGTTCAGGCTATGGCTAATCAATTTGTGAGGTTGGATGTTTTGGAGCCTAGTGGGGTTCTTGATTTTGTTTCTTGGTTTTCTCTGTCTGAGTGGGTCAGTATGATGATCCCCACTTTCTTGTCCTTAAGGACACGGTGCATCATGGTGATACCAAGGAGGTTTCTATTGGAGATGATGGGGTGTTGAGGATGCAGGGACGAATTTGTGTGCCCAATGTTGATGGGTTGTGTGAATGGATTCTTGAGGAGGCTCACAATTCTCGGTATTCCATTCAGCTGGGCACCGCAAAGATGTACCATGATTTGAGGCAACTCTACTGGTGGAGAAGAATTAAGAAAGATATAGTGGAGTATGTGGCTCGGTGTTTTAATTGTAAGCAGCTGAAGTACGAGCATCACAAACTGGGTGGTTTGCTTTAGAGACTTGACATTCCAGAGTAGAAGAGGGATTGTATCATGATGGATTTTGTAGTTGGACTTCCACAGACCTTGAGAAAATTTGATGTAGTGTGGGTTGTTATGGACATACTAACTAAGTCTGCACACTTTGTTTCGGATGTGAGTACCCACTCTTCAAAGTAGCTGGTTCAGATCTATATTCGTATTGTTCGTCTTCATGGTGTGCCAGTGTCTATTATCTTCGATTGAGGCATTAGTTCATATCACATTTTTGGAGAGACGTGCAATTTGATTTAGGCACACAGGCCAAGCCGATCATGGCATTTCATCCTAGATGGATAGGCAAACCAAGCACACCATTCAGATCTTAGAGGACGGGTTACGTGCCCGTGTTATAGATTTTGTCGATTCATGGGATCATTTCCTACCGCTCACAGAGTGTTCCTACAACAACAGCTACTAATCGAGTATTCATATGTCTCCTTATGAGGCCTTATATGGGAGGCAGTGTCGTTCTTTAGTTGGTTGGTTTGAGACGGGGGAGGCTAGCTTGTAGGGCACGGATTTGGTTTAGGATGCTGTCATGCCCCAACCTCGGGGAGCGCGACCGACACTCATCCGAGTGAACCTGGCTGAGAAAGCCTATTAGACACTTTCTACCCAACTCACTATGATCAAAAGGAGGTGTATTTTCATTAATTAAACAATGGAAAAATCATGCAAACATTATTAATTCATTTCAAACTTACTACATCATTGTTAAATTGAGACAATTATTAGCATTGATACGTCATTGTTCACCATACCACCGTACTTTTATACGGAGTCCGATCATGACCCGATCGTCTAGGTTATCTCATTGGAGACATTCTCCACAATCTCAATTCCCGTTTCATTTTCCAGCACAATACCACCATGTGTGTGGCATGGCATCCGATCACAGCCCGATCGGCTAGGCCGTCTCACTCAAGACATTACCATTTTCCATCAACCATCTCATTTCATATTTTCCTCACATATTTCAATTTCTTCGGCACTTGTGACCACAATCGTTACATCACACTTGCCACTTTGCCGCATTTCATAATTCGAGTTCTTTTCCCACATTTCACATTATTATCATTTTCTTCAAACAAGCCTTTCAATTCAAGATATTAAGTACACGCGGGAGATATTATGAATCGTGGGCATATAGAGGCTTCCACATACTTTGGCATAACAATCTTTATTCAACTCGACTTGAAATCTAGGCATTTTATCACATATTCCATATCTTTAACACTTACTCAAGTGACAAGATAGCGTAACGGGAGCATTGAAATACATATTGCACATAAATTCTTACAACACAAGCACATTTGGAATAGCATTTTCTACATCAATCAATGTTGGAACTTACACCAATTTCATGGACACCAAAGGGGTTCAATTTCTAAGAAGAGAGGGTTTTAGCCATACATACCTCAATAGAGCTTTCCCTATGTTTTACAATAAATTCCGGAACCCTTAGCACCTTCAATTTATTTTAGGAATGTCACAAGTTAATTCAAGAATTGATAAATACTTTAGCCCATTTGAGCACATTATCCAGCACTAGGTGTGCATTATGCTTTTAAGACCTTTTTGTGAAAGAATCTATCAACCCACACCCCATCCTTTACCTTTTTTAGCTCACATTCTTTCACCACCCATGCATGAAAACCAAAAAACTCTCAAGCCCATGAACTGTCTTGCTAATTACCCATTTAAGTAGAATTTCCGAAATTATGAGTTGGGCATAGATTCTTACCTTTAAGGAGAAGACTTATTGAACTTTACTTGACAATCTTCAAGGTTTTATGCAAGAATTGAGGAATAATTAGATGGAGATCACTCTCTCACTCTAATGCATCAGAAATATCCTCAAAATGAACCTTAACATATGTTTTGATGACAATGGATCGAGTTTAAAATTTAGAACTTTTGAGCCTCGACACGGATCTGCGGTCGCATAACTGTCTATGCGGTCCGTAAAATGACCGCAAAAGTGGCCCTCAGGGGCTTGAATTTTCTACCCCGGTCTGCGACCAATATGCGTTCCGTAGACATGTTTTGTGGTCGCATAATGCACCACAGAACCTCCCTTCAAAAAATTCCAAGGATGATTATACGACCAGAGTGCGGCTCGCGAAATGGTTATGCGGTTGCATAATTGGTCGTGAAACTGACCTCAAAATTGGCCAAAAAGACTGCCTCACTCTTCGGCCAAAATGCGGTCCACAGACTGATTATGCAGCCGCATAATGGGCCACAGAAACGCACTCTTCTGCTAAACATTTTCCTTTAACTCAGTAGCGAACTGTTCAATCCAATAAGTCCGAACCGCGACGAGCTTTCTACCTTTATAACACATAAGTCTAACTTGGCACCACAAAATTTTGGGTTTTAAGGTAAAACTTTTATGGGGCCTTACAGATGCCTTGGAGAAAGTCAAGTTGATTCAGGATCGGCTTCGTACATCACGGTCCAGGCAGAAGAGTTAAGCTGATCGAAGGGCTCGTGATCTAACATTTATGTTGGAAGAGAGGGTTTTCCTTAGAGTTTAACCCATGAAGGGTGTGATCAGTTTCGAGAATAAGGGAAAGTTGATCCCTAGGTATGTTGGTCCTTTTGAGATCCTTGAGAGAGTACATAAGGTGGCCTACAGACTTGCACTTCCACCCAGCTTATCAAGAGTTCACATATTTCATGTTTCCATGCTCAGAAAGTATTTTATTGATCCGTCTCATGATTAGATTTCAGCTCAGTCCAATTGGACAAGGATTTAACTTATGTTGAGGAGTCGGTGGCTATCTTGGACATGGAGGGTCAAAAGTTGAGGTCAAAGAACATTTCTTCAGTGAAGCTTCGATGGAGAGGTCAACCGCCCGAGGATACGACTTGGGAGACCGAGCATGATATGCGTAGTCGTTATCCTCACCTTTTTGCACTTCAGGTATGTCTCTATACTAGTTTGAGGACGAAATAATACCAATTGTGGCCTTATAAGCAACATATAACCAAAATGGGACACCTTTATATTAACTGAACAAGTGATACAAAATTCTTAGGTGACGGTTTCATAAAGAGGATTACACAACTATTCAAACAAGTGAGTATACTTCTTCTTCATCTCTTCCTCGGCCTCCCAGGTAGCCTCTTCAATTGGTTTCTCCATAACACTTTCACGGAGGTAATTTCTTTATTTCTCAACTTCCGGACTTGCCAATCAATAACGGCCACTGCAAGTTCTTCATATGACAGTTCTTTATTAACCTCAATGGTCTCAATTGGCACAATAGCTTATGGATCTCCCACTACCTTCTTCAACATAGACACATGGAATACCGGGTGTACCAATGACATCTCGGGTGGTAGCTCAAGCTTGTATGCCACCTGACCGATCATTTGAATGATTCTATACAGCCCGACATACCTCAAACTCAATTTCCCTTTCTTTCCAAACTGCATAATACCCTCCATGGAGGAAATCTTCAAGAATACCCAATTATCTTCTTTGAACTCCAAATCTCTACTGCGGACATTCGAATAGGACTTTTGGCGACTCTGAGCAGTTTTCAACCGCTCCTTAATGATCTTAACTTTTTCCATAGCTTGATGCAAGAGGTCTGGTCCTATTAATTCAGCTTCCCCAATCTTGAACCACCAAACAGGAGATCTACACCTCCTACCATATAATGCCTCAAATAGTGCCATCTGAATACTAGCATGGAAGCTGTTATTATAAGCAAACTCGATGAGTGGCAAATGATCATCCCAGCTACCTTTGAAATCAAGAACACAGGCACGCAACATGTCCTCAAGCGTCTGAATAGTCGCTCTGCTTGCCCGTCGGTCTATGGATGGAATGTTGTGCTAAGGTTTACCTGCGTACCCAAACCTTGCTGAAATTCTTCCAAAAGTTAGCCGTGAACTGCGCTCCCCGATCTGAAATGATAGAAACTAGAGTGCCATGCAACCTGACTATTTCCTTGATATACAACTGGGCATACTGTTCCGCTTTGTCGGTAGATTTAACTGGCAAGAAGTGTTTTGATTTTGTGAGTCGATCCACGATTACCCAAATCGAGTCAAACTTGCGCGGAGTGCGCGGTAACCCTACCACAAAATCCATATTGATCATTTCCCATTTCCACATTGGAATTTCTATGCTTTGTGCCAACCCACCAGGACGTTGATGCTCGGCCTTCACTTGTTGAAAATTCGGACACCTTGCCACAAAGTCCGCCACATTCCTTTTCATGTCATTCCACCAATAGACCTCCTTAAGATCATGATACATTTTTGTAGAACCTGGGTGCACGAAATACCTTGAAGTGTAAGTTTTCGCTATGATTCTTTCCCGAAGACCATCAATATCTAGAACAAAGAGTCGCCCTTGGTATGGAAGTCCTCCTCAGGATTTGCACCCGTGAACACTGGAGGATCTAGCTGAAGAAATTTGTTTACCCTAGAACTGGTAGAATCCCCTTGCTGGCTAGAAGAGCTGGGTGACACATTTGATCTCTGGGCTTGGGAAGCCAATATCTGGGCCAACATATGTGTGGCTCCCCTAAGGTCCTCATTAGTAACACTAGGACCAGAAACTGGGGCTGGAGGTGGAACCGGAATATCGATGGGAGGGATCAGTGCACCCTCGATAGATGTAGGGACGGTGCAGTCTGTTTCGGTATAGAAAAATCAGGCAGGGTAATAGTTGGGGGATTATCCCCTCTCGCACCATCAAGTAGAGGATCAATAGCCACTCTTGGGTGGCTTGGCTTCTTGGCCAGTTCTTGCTTTCTTCTTAGGTTCCATTTACTGAAAATTAGAAAAATGCACGAGTTAGAGGAGAACAACCTCACATTCAGCTATATTGCACGATATAGATCAGCAAAGAAAGATATTATTCCTAAATGTCCAAGTAGCCCCCTAATTATAGATATGGTTGAATCCACACACCAATAAGAAGGGCTCTACCAGACATGGATCTGAGACGTCCTAGGAAACTTTAAAACCTTAGGCTCTGATACCAAGTTTGTCACGCCCAACCTCGGGGAGCGCGATCCGTGCTCATCTGAGTGAACCCGGCTGAGCAAGCCTATTAGACACTTTCTACCCAACTCACTATGATCAAAAGGAGGCGTATTTTCATTAATTAAACAATGGGGAAACCATGCAAACATTATTAATTCATTTCAAACTTACTACATCATTGTTAGATCTCCAAAATACATACATATTACGATTTAGTGGGACAAGAGTCCAAAAAACAACATAATTCGTTGATATTTCTAATACACATATACAACCCACATAATGTCTATGGAGCCTCTAAATAGATACAAAAGAGTACTACAAAAATACTGGCAACAAGGCCCCGACTATACCTTTAGTATAATACATAGGGAACAAAATATGTACGTTCCCAGAAAGAAATGAGGCTCACCAAGACTGCAGGGAGGAGTATACCGCTAATACTGGTTGGTACCGCCTATAGTGGAACCACCTGTATCAATTGAAGATACAGCACCCCCAGAAAAAAGGGACATTAGTGCCATCGAATAGCACTAGCATGTATAACTAAACATCATCTCATTAGGAAGAACAATAATACAAGAAGAAATAATCATGAAATCAATGGAAACCTTATACAACACGACATCATCAAATTAAGGATCACATAAGCTTTCAAGTGAATCTTCCATAACTTTAAATTGGGACATTATTAGAATTGATACCTCATTGTTCACCACACCACCATACTTTTATACGGAGTCCGATCACGACCCGATCGGCTAGGTCATCTCATTGGAGACATTCTCCACAATCTCAATTCCCGTTTCAATTTCGGTTTTATTTTCCAGCACAATACCACCATGTGTGCGGCATGGCATCCGATCACGGCCCGATCGGCTAGGCCGTCTCACTCAAGACATTACCATTTTCCATCAACCATCTCATTTCATATTTTCCTCACATATTTCAATTTCTTCGGCACTTGTGACCACAATTGTTGCATCGCACTTGGCACTTGGACTCATTTCATAATTCGAGTTCTTTTCCCACATTTCACATTATTATCATTTTCATCAAACAAGCCTTTCAATTCAAGATATTAAGTGCACACGGGAGATATTATGAATCGTGGGCTTATAGAGGCTTCCACATACTTTGGCATAACAATCTTTATTCAACTCGACTTGAAATCTAGGCCTTTTAACACATATTCCATATCTTTAACACATCCTCAAGTGATAAGATAGTGTAATGGAAGCATTGAAATACATATTGCACATAAAGTTTTACAACACAAGCACATTTGGAATAGCATTTTCTACATCAATCAATGTTGGAACTTACACCAGTTGCATGGACACCAAGTGGGTTCAATTTCTAAGAAGAGTGGGTTTTAGCCATACATACCTCAATAGAGATTTACTTACGTTCTATAATAAATTACGGAACCTTTAGCACCTTCAATTTATTTTAGGAATGTCACAAGTTAATTCAAGAATTGATCAATACTCTAGCCCATTTGAGCACAATATCCAGCACTAGGTGTGCATTATGTTTTTAAGACCTTTTTTGTGAAAGATTCTATCAACCCACACCCCATCCTTTACCATTTTTAGCTCACATTATTCCTACGTTCTTTCACCACCCATGCATGCAAAACAAACAACTCTCAAGCCCATAAACCATCTTGCTAATTACCCATTTTAATAGAATTTTAAAATTATGAGCTGGGGCATAGATTCTTACCTTTAAGGAGAAGACTTAGTAAAATTTACTTGACAATCCTTAAAGTTTTATGCAAGAAATTATTAATAATTAGATGGAGATCATTCTCTCACTTTAGGACTCTTTCTCTCAATCTAAAGCATCAGAAATATCCTCAAAATGAACCATAACATATGTTTTGACAACATGGGATTGGATTTAAAATTTAAAAATTTGGAGCCCCGACACGGATCTGCTGTCGTATATGGCTATGCGGTCCTCAAAATGACCGCAAAAGTGGCCCTCAGGGGCTTGAATTTTCTGCCTCGGTCTGCGACCAATATTCTATCTGCTGACCTGTTCTGCAGTCGCATAATGCACCATAGAACCTTCCTTCGCAAAAGTCCAAGGACGATTATGCGACCAGAATGCGGCTCACGAAACGGTTATGTAGTGGAATAATTGGCCAAGAAAATAACCTCAAAATTGAACAAAAATACTGCCTCACACTACGGCAAAAATGTGGCTCGCAGACTGATTATGCGGCCACATAATGAGCCGTAAAAATGCACTCTTTTGCAAAACATTTTCCTTTAACTCAGTGGCGCACTGTTCAATCAAAAACGTCCGAATCGCGGTGAGTTTTCTACCTTTATAACACATAGATCTAACTTGGCACCACAAAATTCCGGGTTTTAGGTAAAAATTTTACGGGGCCTTACAGATGCCTTGGAGAAAGTCAAGTTGATTCAGGATCGGCTTCGTACAACACAGTCCAGGCAGAAGAGTTATGTTGATCGGGGGCTCGTGGTCTAACATTTATGTTGGAAGAGAGGGTTTTGCTTAGATTTTCACCCAAGAAGGGTGTGATCTGGTTCGAGAAGAAGGGCAAGTTGATCCCTAGGTATGTTGGTCCTTTTGAGATCCTTGAGAGAGTACGTAAGGTGGCCTACAGACTTGCACTGCCACCCAACTTATCGAGAGTTCACATATTTCATGTTTCCATGCTCCGAAAGTATTTTGTTGATCCGTCTCATGTATTAGACTTCAGCTCAGTCCAATTGGACAAGGATTTGATTTATGTTGAGGAGTCGGTGGCTATCTTGGACAGGGAGGGTCAAAAGTTGAGGTCAAAGAACATTGCTTCAGTGAAGGTTCGATGGAGAGGTTAACCGGCCGAGGAGATGACTTGAGAGACCGAGTATGATATGCGTAGTCACTATCCTCACCTTTTCGGCACTTCAGGTATGACTCTATACTAGTTCGAGGATGAATGTGTGTTTAAGAGGGGAGGAAATAACGACCCCGATCGGTCATTTTGTATATTGTTGCCCCATTCCCCTATTTATTTCCTCTTCTATGTTCATTTGTGGTTATGTGATTTTCTAGGGTGGTTGGATTGGTTTCGAGAAAGTTTCAAATTGAATTAGGACACTTAGTCCTAAGGTTGGAAACTTAAGTTGAAAGAGTTGACCTGAGTTTGACTTTTGTGTAGACGACTGCGAAATGTAGTTTTGATGGTTCCAATAGCTTCGTATGGTGATTTTGAGAGGTTTAACCAAGAGTTGACTTTATTAATATTGGGCTTAGATTGTGATTTCGGGAGTTGGTATATATCTGTTGTGTCATTTGGGAATTTTATACAAAATTTGAGGTCATTTGGAGTTGTTTAGGCTTGTTCGGCGCAAGTTTTGAATTTGAAAATGTTCATTAGTTCATTAGGCTTGAATTAAGGTGTGATTCGTAGTACTGATATTTTTTTAGTGTGCTTTAAGGCCTCGAACAGGTTCGTGTTATGTTCAGGGATTGGTTAGTGTGTTTAGGCGGGGTCCTAGAGGCCTCGGGTGTGCTTTGGATGGGCTATTCCACCTTGTTTTTTGACTACTGATGTTCTTCGGTCTGATTTTCAATGTGCGTGAAGCAGCCAAGTGCTGGGAAGAGCTTAGCCTACGCATTTGCAAGGTCCAAGATGCGTCCGCAAAGTCTTGGATGTTTGCTTCCTTGCGTTCGTGATATGGGAACGCGAATGCGAAGGCGTTTTTCAGGGCAGATTATTTTTAATCTTTGCGAACGCGATGAGGGTCCCGCATTCACGATGTATAACAAATGGGCGAACTATATAGTACTTAATTTCGAGGGTTTGAATTATTATATCATATTTTGAATTAGAGAGCTCATTTTTTGGCGATTTTGGAGGGTATTTTCATGATTTAGATCGGGGTAAGTGTGTTTGACTCAAATTTGTCCATTTTTCGTGATTCCATCTTTTTTTTAATCATTTAATAGGTGATTTGAATTGTAGAAATTGGAGATTTTTGTAAAAACTTTTCTAATAACATAAATTGAGAATTTGAAGGTCAATTTGAGGTCAAAATTGGATGATTTTGGTATGGTTGGACTCGTATTGGAATGAGTGTTTAGAATTTGTGAGTTTGTCTGGGTTTCGAGGTGTGAGATCGGGATTGACTTTTTAATTTTTATTAAAGATCGAATCTTTATTATCTGTAATTGCTTCCTATGGCTTTTATTTATTATATTAAGTTATTTTGGCTAGACTCGAGCCATTCGGAGTTGGATTTCGGCAGGAAGGGCTTGTTAGTGGACTGATCTGGCTTGTTTGAGGAAAGTGTCTTTCCTAACTTTGTGCGGGGGAACTACCCCTTAGGATTGCATTGATTGTAATATTTGAATTATGTGGAAGACGCGTACATGAGGTGACGTGTGTACCCGGGCTTATATGTAAAAATTGACCGGTTTAGACTCTAAGGTTATTTATAAGCATTTAATTGAAGTTGTTATTATTTGTTCTATATTTCATTGTCAAGCTTTGTCACGACCCAATTTTACCCTTTCGTGAGTTGTCTTGACAGAACCTAGTCTCTACGACCAGGTAAGCCTAGCACTTTGCAGAAATGAAACAAAACATGAACATTAACTACTAACAGTAACAATTATCTAATAAGCAACTGAATGCCACTCGGCATATAAAATTATCACTTCTTAAATGTACAAAACAATTCCCATAACCTGGAACACCGCAACTCACAAGCTACTAAAAGGAGTCTTAACTGTTCTATACATTATTTCTACAGAAAGAAGGAAAAATGAACATAAGGGGATAGAGGGGGACTCCGAGAATCTGCGGGCGCGGGCAGATGTACCTTGAAGTCTCCACTAAGAAGCAGCGACTACACTAGCGATAAGGCTGGTAAGATGTACATGGATCTGCACACGAAAAATATGTGCAGGAAAGGGTGTGAGTACACCACAATGGTACCGAGTAAATGCCAAGCCTAACCTCAGTCTAGTAGTGACGAGGTCATGTTAGGGCTCTACTGGTATATAAATAATATAGCAATACAATAATGAAATAATGCAGTAGATAAAAAACTAGAATTGAGAAGGGAAGAAATCATAAAAACACAACAGCTCAGTACACAACAAAATGCAACGGGGGATCTCCCGAGATACCATCTCGTAGTCCCAAACGTAAATGTACAGGGGGATCTCCCACAATATCGTTCATTTTCCCAAAATAAATATGCAAGACAGGAGGATCTCCCGGAATACCGTTACGTAGTCCTAAAGTAAATATGCAATATAGAAGGATCTCCCGAATACCGTTTCGCACTCCTAAAGTAAATATGCAGCCAAACAATAGAATTCAATAGTTACAGCACGAAATTCTTACAATTCACCTGAATACAAGTTAAGGAAAAACAGGTAAATTCCCTAAACATGTTTCACGTAGTTCAGGTAAACAATTAAAGCAAGTAGGCATGCTATCTTAGTCTAACAGGATATTACACATGCTGATAAGGTTCAAATAAGAGGGGAAAATAGGTTATTATTTGGTGGAAATCGGGTTTCACAACAANGGGGGAAGGGAGGGGGGGAGGGGGGAGGGGATCTCCTGAGATACCGTCTCGTAGTCCCAAACGTAAATGTGCAGGGGGGTTCTCCCGGAATACCGTTCCATAGTCCCCAAAGTAAATATGCAAGACATGGGGGATCTCTCGGAATATCATTCCTTAGTCCCAAAGTAAATATGCTGTACAGGGGGATCTCCCGGAACAGTATTCCATATTCCCCAAGTTAATATGCAGCCAAACAATAGAATCAATAGTTACGGCACGAAATCTTACAATTCGACCTAAGTACACGTTAAGGAAAAACAGGTAAATTCACTAAAACATGTTGCACGTAGTTCAGGTAAACAGTCAAGGTAAGTAGGCATGCTATCTTAGTCTAACAGGATATTAGACATGCTGATAGGTTCGAATAAGAGGGAAAACAGGTTATTATTTAGTGAAAAACAGGTTTTTACAACAATTAGCCCGTGTACGTACTCGTTACCTCACGTACACGGCACTCATATATCAAAAACAGTACCAATTCTACGGAGAGTTCCCCCACACAAGGTTAGGCAAGCCACTTACCTCGAACCAAGCTCATATCAATCCGAAATAATGTTCTTTCCACGAAAATCCGACTCGGAATGGTCCAAATTTAGCCAAAACCAATTACATAACATAAATATAACTACAAAAAACTAATCTTGCGAACAGAATCAAAGTTAAAGGAAGAAATTAGAAAATCGCTCAAAACGCCTCCCCAGGCCCACATCTCAAAATAGGGTAAAATTCACAAATTATGAAAACTCCTTCACTCATGAGTCTAACCATACCAAATTTTCTCAAATCCGATACAAAAATCCTGTTCAAAACCTCAAAATTCGGCCTAAGGACTTTTCCCAAATTTTCCCCAATTTTTTCCACTCCAAATCACTAATTAAATGATGAAATTAAATAAATAATCATGGGAATTAACCAAAACTAGGTTAGAATCACTTACCTCAAACACCCACGCAAGAATCTCTCCAAAAATTGCCATTCACCGAGTTCCCAATTCAATTTTACGATATTTACTCAAAACCCTCGATTTGAACCTTTAATTTGCCCAATTAAACTACTTCTGCGGCCTCCAGTTGCACCTGCGGAATTTCCATCGCAGGTGCAGTTCCCACTTAAAAACTCAGATCCTGCTTTTGCAATCCAAAGGTCGCACTTGCGCGTGCGCACCTGCAGATATAAGTTTGCTTCGGCGGTTCAACACCGCTTCTACAGTCCCTCCAGTGCATATGCGGTCATCGCAGATGCGGAACTCGACTCGCACCTGCCACCTCTGCCATTCCTCCCAAGACCGCTTCTGCGCTCAACCATCCGCACGTGCGTCCCCGCACATGCGGTTCCCCCACCGTAGGTGCGAAAACACCAGAAACAAGCAACATTCTGAAATTCCTCAAGTCCAAATTTTCATCCATAAAGCACCCGAAACTCACCCGAGGCTCCCGTGACCTCAACCAAATATACCAACCAATCCTAAAACACTATACGAACTTACTCGAACCTTCGAATCACTCAAATTAACATCCAAACACCAATTACACACGGATTCAAGCCTAATGAACTTTGAAATTTCTAAACTCTAAAAACGACGTCAAAACACATCGAATATCGTCGACCTCAAATTTTACACACAAGTCAAAAATGACACCACGAACTTACTCCAACTTCCGAAAATCTAATCCGGACCCAATATCCAAATTTCCACTGCCCGCCAAAATTGCCAATATTCCAACTTTTGCCAATTCAAGCCTAATTCTACAACGGACATCCAAATCACTTTCCGGACGCGCTTCGAAGTCCAAAATGACCTAACGGAGCTAACAGAACCATCAAAATTCAAATCCGAGTTCGTTACACACAAGTCGACATTCGGTCGACTTTTCTAACTTTTTCTTCCAATTAAGAGACTAAGTGTCTCAATTCACTCTGGAAACCAAAATGGATCCTCCCGGAAAGTCACAATAGAAGAAATAGATTTCGGGAAAGCAGTTAATAGGGGATCGGGGATATAACTCTCAAGACAACCGACCGGGTCGTCACATCCTCCCCCTCTTAAAACAGTTGTTCGTCCTCGAACGAGTATAGAGACATACCTGAAGCTATGAAAAGATGAGGATAACGGCTGCACATATCCTGCTCGGTCTCCCAAGTTGCCCCCTCGACCGGCTGAACCCTCCACTGAACCTTTACTTAAGCAATGTTCTTTGACCTTAGCTTTCTGGCCTACTTGTCAAAAATACCCACTGGCTCCTTGACATAAGATAGATCCTTGTCTAACTGGACTAAGCCAAAATCCAATACATAAGCCGGATCACCGTGATACTTCCGGAGCATAGAAACGTGGAATACCGGATGGACTCTTGCAATGTTGGGAGGTAAGGCAATCTCATAAGCCACCTCTCCAACACGCCGCAACACCTCAAAAGGGACAATGTACCTCGGGCTCAACTTTCCCTTCTTTTCGAATCTCATGATGCCCTTCATAGGCGATACCCGAAGCAAGACCCGCTCTCCAACAATGAATGATACATCACGAACCTTCCAGTCTGCATAACTCTTCTGTCTAGACTGGCTATGCGGAGTCTATCCTGAATCACCTTCACCTTATCTAGGGCATCCTGGACCAAGTTTGTACCCAATAATCGGGCCTCGCCCGATGATCACGCTCAACTATGTCTTCTATAAAGACGAAACGGGCGTTGCAACTATAAATCTTGGGTATTAAGCCCAAATTCGATCCCACGATGAATTGAACGTATCAATTGAGTTTATTAAATACTAAACTGGTGTTTAATCAAGTTTCTCAAGACTTTTGAATATCAAGTTGTGTTGTTTAACTAATTCTACTCACAAAATAATCAACTAGTAATTAATCTAACAATTTAATGTAAACAATAATATTAAAGGTCTAAGGTTATGGTTTCCCCCGTTGGTGAATTCTTTCTCCGATACTTCTTATAGCTTAATTAATCGTCTCTATCAATCATGAACTCTCTATCTACCATAAATCTCTCTCGAGTAATTATGATAATTTACTAGACGCACTCTCTCAAGTTACGCTAGCTAGATCGCAATACAGTTCACTTTAGATTGCACCCGAGGTATCGTTATCTCTAATCCAACCTCTAAACCCTCGGTTATGACTTTCGTCTATACTCTGGGAGTGGTGTTGTTCAAACAATTACCTAAATATGCACTCTCTCTCAAGTAGATACATACTAAATAGGCACAGCTAATTGGTGGCCATTCAATTAACTATAATAAGAACGTAGTTTAACACATAGAGAATAATCAATCAAAATATATTAATATCAAAAGAAATTCATCCCCAACGGGTTCTACCAAAACCNTGTTCTTGCTCTTCAATGGAATTTTCTTCTTGTCTACTGTTAATCCACGAAAATCCTCCCTTATTTGTGTTTTAGGAGTCTATTTATAGGTTTAGGGCGAATCCTAACCATGTAGGAGACTTCTATTTCACTTGGGAAACACTTAAACTGGTCAAACTCGGACTTGGGCGACACTGGAGACCCCTGGCGTTTGGGCTCTAACGCCCCCTAACACCGGGGTCGCCTGGAGTTATTGCCCTAACGCCCCCTAATGCCAGGGGGGCAGGCTTTATGGGGTAAACTCCCCCCTAACGCCAGGGGGGGCCTGGCTTTAGGGGGA
>ML400306.1:0-54918 GCA_005239525.1 Nicotiana knightiana | reverse complement strand
ATTGTTTCAACTCTTTTGGCCAATCCTAATTGTGGCCAAATTATAGGGAGGTCACTAGTTTAGGAAATCTAACTAAGTTTTGATAATCTTTACTTTTAAACATGGGAAATGTGGTAATCAAAATACATGTTCATTCATACATACACTTAGGAGCATAACACAACGGATTTTCTGGTTTCCATTCTTAGGCAACCTAAACATAAATCTAAAATACTCATTAATTCTGAAATGGATCGGCAAGGTAAAATCATGCTACTTTCAAAACTTTTATGATTTCTAGCAAAAGATCGAACCACATGCAGTCTTATTAATTTTGAAACAACAATTCTTACTAATTTAAATAGCCTAATCTCATGTTTTTAAAGGATCAAAGTTCACCCGTATTTATACATTTATTTTTCGCAGATTACAAGATGCAAGATAAACTAAAGATAGCCTACCAATTCCATTCATATTGAAAACTCTACTGAATTTGAAATAATCAATTTTTTTTTTTTTTTGCAAAATCTGACGGGTGTTTATACAGATTTCATACACGTTCCTTTTATCCAGTTGTATTACTCTCAGAACAGAGAAAAAATATAAAATTCGAAACTTTAGGAATATGAACAAAACTGAAATTAGATGTATAGTCCAGTCTTTAAATTACATAATTCTGAAAACAAACACAGACTACTACTATCAAGGTACATTTTTTAGAAGAGAGGAAACTAAAAAAAATGAAGTTCTTTAGCTAATTCATCTGACTTGAATTCCCTTAAGGCCATATACTTGAGCCTTCCATTGTAATCTGTAAAACACCCCAATTAATTGAGTGTGTTATGCATCCATTAGACTAAACAGGACTATGGCAAAAGGTCAAGTTTAGATTTGATGATGGTTATACTAAGCTATACTAAATGGCCGAATCATTTGTGCACTCTCTGTGAATATGATCATCAAAAGATCAAACTCAAATCCAGAATATCATTTTTCATACCTTGGACCTTTTGTCCATACTTATTCCTCGACTTGATTATTTAGGCATTTTTTAGAGGGTAAATCTGACCGTATAAAGGGATTCAGATTCTTTTCTCTAAGGAGCCTTTTAATTACCCACTTCATAACCGTAAAGGGTGATTTCCAGCACCCTAGGCTACTGTTTATGCACTACCAAGGGGTGAATTTGACTATTAAGAAGTTAGATTCATCTACCCTAGTGCTAATAATAACATAATTCTAAACTATATAGAAACTTTGCTGATATAGGCATTTTTAGAGGATGAATCTGACCATTCAAAGGTTCAGATTCCTCACTCTAATGCCNTAGGTAACCAGGGTTAACTTGCTTGGGGTTGACTATTGACTCTAATTAATTAAACCTAGTTAGGTTCCTTAGTTAATTAAGGCTAATATGTATTATCAACTTAATCCTAGTTTAATTGACTTAATTAAGATTAATCGACTTGGTTCCTTAAACTTAGGTTAGATGGTTTGTTCAGTTAATGAAACATAAATTAATTATCTTAAGCAAGAAATTTCTTTTAAGACTTAGTCAATTGTTTAAGAAACTAACCACCTAAGTTAGACTAGTTAAGCAAGTGTATTTTAGGAGGTCGTGACTAATTAGGGCAGCCTTGAGCTAAAAATTGAACTATATTAATTCATGGCCATGCACTGGCTCAGATTAACTTAGTATTATTCCAAAAAGAGCTAGGACAGACGAATCAAAGCATTACTAAAACAACCTAAAAGGAATGGTTGGCATGAGATGAAATCCAGAAGAGTTCCTAAACTGACTAGCCAAGATTCAAACAATGAAAACAATCGAACTAGGGCGCGGATTCAATACACGAGATAAAATTAATCATATTCAATCAATTTAACACAACAAATAGTGAAGGACAACAAACAGATATGAATTTAGACATATTCATGATGATTTTTTACAGAAATTAAACTAATGGCCTATTTGACATCATTGATCAGAAAGTACGAGACACATAGAAAAAAAGGGGGAATACCCGTTTGAGGACTTGGCCGAAAAAATTGAAGGCTGCTGGACTTTGGCCGGACTCTGGTAGGGTTTGAAAATGAATCAAACCCTCATGAATCGATTGCTCTAGTCAAGAGCAATCGACCCATGAAGGTCTGAGCCATTAATTGTCTTTGAATCGTCTAGGGAGTAATTTTGGGGTTTTCAGATTCTTAGATCTGAATTTGACGCAAATCGATTGGGTTTTTGAGGAAACTAGCAACAGGAGGTGATAGAGGAGACGATGGTGATCGCCTGGTAAACTTTTAGGCTGGTTTGGAGAAGCTCCGCCACCGAAGGCGATTTTCGGCCGGCGGAGTTAACACGGGGTGAGAGAGACGAAAGAGAGAAGGGGTATGGGGTGTTAGACTTTGGTGAAATGAGGGGTGGGGGTGTGGTTAGGACATATGTATACTTAGAGATTGGATAGTTCTCAGTCGTTGGATCTGGAAAGATCAACGACTGAGATTAACAAACGGGGTCGTTTGGGTAGTGTATGAGGCAGGCCAAACTTCAGCATATTGGGTGCTGAAGTCTTTTAAAAATGAACTAACTAACTTCAGCATGTTGGGTGCTGAAATTTTTATAATTAAATTAAATAACTTCAGCACTTCTGCTGAAGTTTTCACAAATGAATTAATAACTTCAGCATATTGGGTGCTGAAGTTTTTACAATTAAACTAAATAACTTCAGCACTTCTGCTGAAGTTTTTTCACAAATGAATTAATAACTTCAGCACTTCTGCTGAAGTTTTCACGAATGAACTAAAAACTTCAGCACTTCTGCTGAAGTCTTCACAAATGAACTAAAAACTTCAGCACTTCTGCTGAAGTTTTCACAAATGAATTAATAACTTCAGCATATTGGGTGCTGAAGCTTTTACAATTAAACTAAATAACTTCAGCACTTCTGCTAAAGTTTTTCACAAATGAATTAATAACTTCAGCACTTCTGCTGAAGTTTTCATAAATGAACTAATAACTTCAGCACTTCTGCTGAAGCTTTCACGAATGAACTAATAAACTTCAGCAGTTCTGCTGAAGCTTTCACGAATGAACTAATAACTTCAGCATTTCTGCTGAAGTTTTCACAAATGAACTTAATAACTTCAGCACTTCTGCTGAAGTTTTCACAAATGACCTAATAACTTCAGCACTTGTGCTGAAGTTTTTCACAAATGCACTAATAACTTCAGCACTTCTGCTGAAGTTTTCACNGGTTGCTGGGTCGTGTAGAGTTAGGGATTGGGCCTGGGTAATTCTAGCCCAGGTCCGAATTTTTCCTATTTTACATCTAGTTAATTAATTCTAATTATGTTAATACCCAATAGAATGCAGTAATTAATTCTAAACTCAATTTGCCTAATTATATTTATTTAAATGATAACAAAGATTACATGCTTAAGCATGTCATTTTAAACTATTTATGGATTTAAATGACGGATCATGGCTACGCAATGTAAAAAAAATCGCAAATAGCATTAAAATCCAACAAAATTAGGAAATCAATTGATTGAGATTTTTTTAGGATTCTACGATAGGTAAAAATCACGTGCTCACACCAACCACTTTGGCTAATACATTTGAAACTCAAGAAGTTTCTTTTGAGACTTACTACTATATTAATGTCAAGAATAATTTCATTAATCCAGGTAGTAACAAATTCGCTCTTCCGGAGCTCATAATTGATTTCGTACTACAAGATCTTTTATCACACCATCCATATGGTAAATATCTCCTTCACGGAGAAAATCATATCATAATAATTGTCACGGTCGAAGTCATCATAACCAAAATCATTCTTGCTTTAAGTTTGTCTTTAATAACCTTTTATAAGACATGACATAATATTTTTTTGGGCGTACCACAAGTACGCGACAAATGACATATTCATGTAATCACATTATAATATTCATTATCTTTATTTCTCTCAAACCTCCCTTAGAGGTGAGTTATAGTATTTATCCAACCATGCATAAGCACATTCTTATGCATAACTTATATCACATGTATATTTTCACATTCACTTTCAGGAATGAGTCTACATTTGCAATGCTTATCACAAGTCGCATTCTTTCAGAAAATGGACTATAATCGTCTGAATGTGTCTCGTTAACAGCCCACATTGATACATATTCCTTCACCTTTGAAGAACTATTTCGAGAACCCTTATTGTTCTCCTTTTTACAATTACCATAATGATGACTATTATTCTTTAATCTTTGGCAAGCCCACGTTCATTAGTCAACCACTTGTCTTCATTTAGATTTCTTATGCATCATCACATTCATTTCAAGAATGGAGCAAATCAAGTGGGGCAAACTTCATGCTTTTTTTTCATGAAAAATACATTATTTTCATTAGTCATCATTATATCATTAATATGGTGCATCGGGATTCAAACACAATGCCTTACCCATATAAAGGCATGTTAGGTCATATTTAGTTGGGACACGAACCCAACTCTTACAACCATGGAGCATCAGGACTCAAAATCCGATGTCTTACCCTCATGGCGCGTTGGGACTTGAAGCCACCGTCTTATCCTTATATAACGTTTATCACAAATTGTCTGATTCACTTTTGGGAATGAAATATAATTTTACATAGCTATAAATTCAAACTTTAGAAAGTTTAACATAGTAAACACTATCATAAAAATAAGTGAATTTTAATAAGAAATATTATCAATGATAACGGTGCATAATAAGTCTAAGTGGACTCACCCTTGAGTCATTCATGATATACTACTTTATAATAATCAGTTATTTTTGCCCGAACTTTAATGAAAGTTCACATTGATATTTTTCACGAACAACCACATGATCAAATATAGGAAATAAAACTATCTTAGTTATACAAAATTTATTTTGACCACAACATAAATTTAAATTCTTATTATTTTTATAAGATTAGATAGTTAGCAGTTCTATAATCTTGGCTTGCAAACTTTCGGAGCAATACATATGAGAGATGATGTCAAAGCATTGGAATATGCTCTTGTTTGCAACTCAAAAGCATAGGTACTCCATATATATACATTTGCACAAATAAAACTAAATTGCTAAGTAATACAAATTAGACCAAGTCCTAAATACTAAAGTAAGTCAATTGTAAAATTCATGAAAATTGAAAAATGATACTCCCTGTATAATAGAAGCAAAAACATTGATATGGCATATGAGATGCCTAGATTTTCATAGGCTCAACCAAATTGATTCAAGGTTGTTGCTCTCATGGAAGGCTTTCATCTCTTATAGAAAATATAAGAAGAATATAGCAATTTGTGCTGATAACGAGTTAAGAAACTAAGCTCAAAGCAATAACATAAAATAAGAAAATAGACAAAAGATGTACAGAGCAAGAGAAGAGAGATTATTATTTCTTCTATGTATTCAAGTGTGTACAATAACACTTCTCATCCTCTATTTATAGTATTACATAGAGGTATACAAAAGAATGTCATAAACATGACATTAAACATTTGAGATCATGGAGGAAGATCATGGGGAGGTTATGGAGGTATGGGAGTTACAACCATAAGTATTGGAGTAGTGGGAGTTATGGAGATAATGGAGAAGAGTAGTGGGTGTTATAGGAGTTATGGACATCCACCATATACTAATGTTTCATAACAAAAATAAACTACTCATTTAAATTGGGGAGTAGTTTCAAGTTGAAGTTTTAAAACTATTTTACAATAAAAAACAAAAAAAATAAAAAATAAAATACTATCAATTCAAATTGGAGAGTAATTTCTTCCTAATATAGAGTAGTGTATGTATGTATGTATGTATATATATATGAGAAAAGTTAGAATTATTATGAGAAAAGTCCTACATATACACATAACTAAAGACATAATAAACAAATAGTCATAAAGGAGGAATACTAAAAACAAATCAAGTGATAGCCTAAAAATATATATACTAATTAAATTTCTCATGTAGGAATATTTATTTAATAAATAGAACACATAAATTCATAATGCAAAATACAAAAATATATGGAAACTATTAGGATATTACATAAGATAATATATTATATATAAAACACAAATTATTAATTATTAAAATATTAGTAGGCTTTTTATAAAAATAATAAAAGGCTTGTCTTTCATACTTTTGATGAATTATAAATTATAATTTAGGAAAATTGTTATTATTTAAATTTATAGTAAAATATAAAATGAGAAACCTAATCACATATTATAGTAGAAAAGAATGTTTGAAAAGACAAGGATAAAGATAATTTTCTAATATTTATATTTTTAATTAATAAAGTAATAAAATATAAATAAAACACTCAATAAAATTATTGATAAATTTAGAAAATTGAAATTTTTGAACAGCATAACATAAATATACAAAAAAATACTTCCATAAAAAAAATCAGTAAAATATAAAATGAGAAAACTAATTAAATATTAGAAAAGAATGTACGAAAAGAAATGGATAAAAATAATTTATAATATTTATATTTTCAATTAATAAATAGATAAAATATAAATAAATAACACTCAATAAAATTATTGATAAATTTAGAAAATTGAAGAATTTTCTAAGTATAACAAAAGTTTTAAAAAAATATTTCCAAAATAAGAAAATATATACTTATGTTCTATTAAAACAGAAGTGATATGAAATTATTAAGCCAATTGACAAGTTAATAACAAGTCACATTAGTAAATGTATAGTACTAAGTACTTGCTAATTTAATAAAGAATAAACAAGGAATAAATAATTTATTTGATTACTATAGTGCTTTGTATCCTTTAATTTTGTATAGATTTTATTATATTTATGTACACTATATTAAATAATAAAATAATAACTAATATTTATTAAAATAATATGATATATTAGATCATAATTTTATAAAGATTAATATTTTATAAAATTATCGGTGCATCACGCGTGTTCTAACACTAGTACAATGTAATATGCGAACTAACTGAGTCTTTGATCGCCATATTATTTCTTATTTTGACATCTTGTTACAAGATTTATGCTCTTTCATAACTAATCAAGTGTTTAATTGGCAGTATTACATGCCAGATATAATGAGGAATAATAATTTACTACTTTTTAAAGTTAATAATTCATGTACATAATAATTCAATTATTACTTATTCCCGCATGAATAATTCAAGCATTATGATTTCTGTATAATTCTCGATTGCTTTGAATTCGTTAAGATGTATCTTTGGGAGAAACTTTTCATAAGTTGTCAGGATGGCCGAGTGGTCTAAGGCGCCAGACTCAAGTTCTGGTCCTCGTGAGAGGGCGTGGGTTCAAATCCCACTTCTGACAAATTGTATTTTAAATTTTTTTGGCAACATTTGATGATTACTATTCCAAAATAGATTACTCTTGCTTTGCCTAACGATTTTTTTTTACATGTTTATCTAAATTAAAGCATTTTTTAGTACTTGGTTACCTTAAAATTTCAAAAATATTTTCCACCTAAATGTGAAACATAATAATCACTCACTTATGAACGATGATTTTCTTTACAAATATTACTATTCTTATTCACTTACTTATCTCTATTTTACTTCTTTCACAAAGGCAACAAGATGAAACAAGTATTCCTCTATTGGTAAAATGAGATTGTGAGGCCGGGTGTGGATGTATCACTATAGATATGGGTTCAATTGAATTCATAATTTTCGACGCAAAATATAAACCAGCATATAGACAATTATGGAGGTCAAAGTATGACAATAAAATTTGTGAAAAATTCATTCTACAGCCTCAAAATCAAAGAACACCAAAGCCACATCTAAATGGAGCGCTTGAGCAGTGAAGATTCATACAGCCAATCAGTTGCTGATGTTGTCAACATCAGCAAATAACTCACTCAAGTTTTTTGAGTTCAAACTAATAATCACCGCGCTCTGAAATATGTTATGGTGCCTTTTAGTTGAAGTGATGGATTAAACATGTCATTTGTAACAAGGGATTCCACAGAGAAAATGACAATGCAATGTCTCTACATACTCCTTTTGTCATATTTGGGCAAGTTACATATTTGAACGGTCGGCCAAAAATTACATTCGCTAGCCAAATATACAAAAATATTGATCATGTGTTATACATGAAAAACTAAAAAAGATTAAATATTTTTTTCCAAGAGCAATTAAAGCAATTCTCAATGATTCTTTAGTGCTTCACCTAAACTCATTTGTATACTCATTTTAGAGTTAAGGGTTGACTTGCATTGGCGGAGCCACATTGGTGTCAATCGATATTTCTTCATCGGAAAATTCTATTGTATTGTTAAATATTATTATTATTATTATTATTATTATTATTATTATTATTTACTGTACATTGTCTCCCTTTGACTTTTTGATATATTTAAATTTTTATATTTCGATAATCCTTGGTGAAAATTCTTCGCCACTAGATTTGAGTCTTGGCCCAAAAAAAAAAAAGCAAAGCCTTCTTTTGCAGAAAGTTTTTTGAGAAAATTTAACTAAAAAAAAAAGTGGGAAAGTTGCTCTTTTGGTGATATAAACATTAAATGCAAATTTGAATCAAAATGTAAATCGGACCATTTTATTGGTAAAAATATATGCTTTCTTTGTTCACTTTTACTTGTTCACTGTACTAAAAATACATTTACACTATTACTTGTCCACTATAGTAAATTAAGAGAAAGACAATCTTTTTTTCATGTTTTACTCTTATCATTAATTACTCATTCCCCAAATCATTTTTTAATATTTTTGGAAATGATATTATTATTATGCGTAAATTGTAAAATATATGCTTTATTTATTTTCTCTTAAATGGAGTACAAAATCAAAAATGAACAATTAAAAATGAGGGGAGGGAGTATTAGTTAACCTTGAATAGGTGAATAAGAGTCTATCATATTTTGCTGTAAACATTGGATACGAATAAATTCCCTTTCACCTAAATAGTCTCTCGATCATCGAGGAATAATTTAGAGACTAAAATTAAGATCTTTTCTTAATTCTTTTGAGGCTTTCTAAACTCTAAAAAATTGTCAAAACTAGTGAAATATAATATAATTTGAAAAGAAATGCAATAAAATATTAAATAAGGCAACTCAAACTTTGTCAAAATTATTATGGTGTGGGTAAATAAAAGCTCAGTTAATAGAATGTCGCTAATGTGGAAAAAGATGCTTGAACAAAATGTATTTATAGAAAGAGTAAATTAATGGAGGAAAAATATTATAAAGAAAAAGTTACATGTCATTAATTTTAAAGAGAGAGTAAATGTTTGAATAAAATTATATTGACAACATAAATTAATACGATGTAATAATAATAATAATATTTTTTAATGTATTTTTATTTAATGAGAAGTCTTGGGACAGCAGCTGTATCAATGTATTTCTATTGCTTCACCTAAAATCATTTGTATACTAAGGAAGGATAGGACCTGGATAGTTCAATTTGGATCAATATTTTCATTTTTAAATAAAATCACTAAATTTTCAAATCAAATCAAAGAGTTTTTGCTTAACTAAATGGTCTCTTAAGATGCTTGCATAAATATCTGAAATTCAGTCATGTATATAAACCTTCTAACTTAGCTCCCATTTGACCATATATTTTGGCTATTTAAAAAAATATTGAAAACATTATTTATTCATGGAATATGATCAATTTTTGAAAAAAAATTGAATCTTTTTTTTCCAATGTTCCCAAAAGCTGGTTTAGGGCAGTTTTTGGGTGAAGTTTTTTCTTCCACTCACAAAACTTCAACTTTTTTTTCCAAATAAAATGCATCTCCAAACTCAACTTCAACTTCCAAAAATTATTTTTCAACACAACTTCAAAAAAAAAAAAAAAAATCAAATTTCAACCTAATCTATGTCCAAACGCTAGCTTAGATTTGTCCTCTAATTTTCCTTTCCAAACTTCGGGCATATATGTATAAGTTTGCTTGCACAATAAATATGTCAAACTTCAAACAAAATCTGTAACTTCAAATGCAGATTTTTGCAAGTTTACTCCCATGTCTGAAGTTATTTCAAAGTGGCTAGACTTGCAAAAATTTATAAACTTAGGCCATAGATTAATATGGATCCCAAAATCGGCTATCNGGGGGGGGGGGGGGGGGGGGGGGGGGGGGAGGCAAGTGCACAGATAGTCATTCTCAAGGATGCTATTTAAAAATTAGTCAGTACTTGTTTTGTCCAAACATTTAGAACTAAACGCAGACTTATATTCAGGACGCATTGACTAATTCCTAAATAGCAGCCCCTTAGAGTGGCTACCTGATGTCATTTCTACCGCCACCTTGCCCCGTTTACACATAATTGGAGAAAAACTATTCTTACCAAATGTAGGACAACAAATACATTGCTCTAAATATATAGCTTGTTTCCAAAACAAGTAATCAAACTTATAATTCCTGTAAAGGCATACTCTGGTGACTGCTGAAAAACACACAAAGGAGGAGAAAGGGACTTCTCTTCATTAGTTTCAAGAGGCTGAAGTATGAACCGAAGTACATCAGTATTATCAATTGTATACTATATACCAAGCATATTTTCAGATTCAGATTTTAATCGCTCACATCTGTATTCAATGGAGCATCATACACCAAACCAGAAGCTCGACTCTCAACACGAGCTTTACAGCAAATTGACCAAAAAGCAAGAGCCGCAGCTCTCACACTCCCAGATAGCTACAACAGGGAACCAATAGGATCTTTAGAGGTTCATCTTGAAAACTTGCTGGAGCAGCAGTGCTAATCAAATGGTGTGCTTTATGAGTTTTGTGGGTTTCATCTGCGACGTCTATTGTTGACAAAATCTGGATTACCTTTCCTCATCATGGCAGCAAACTCATCATAATTGATTCTTCCATCCTGCAATTGGATAGTAATATTTATCAATGTCAGTCCAAGAAACATCATTATACAGAACCACAACTCACTCGCAAAATCCTCTTCTTCTTTTTTCCGTATGCAGCTTTCTTATTAAAAGAACAAATTCTATTTTTTATATTTAAGAAAACATCAAAAGACGGCGTATATTTTTGATAAGGATCAAAAGACATATATCTACATAACATGAACTATAGTAGATATATCAAAAGACATATATCTACATACCATGAACTATTGAAGTCGTATCAAGTTTATATTGGTTCAATTCAACTAAGTCACGATTGACAAAATCTGTAACAAAATGATAAAAAGCACTAGAAAGAATTACGTCCTACCAACACTTTTTTCCGCTAAAACCAATGTTTAATGAGTGCCTTCCAAAAAATTTACTTCATTGAGAGAGACCTACTTATAAAGAGATTAAAAAAACAAAGATTAAACTCCTAAGCCACAGAGATGTCACATGCAGATTTCGTACCACGTGATCAAACTACTCTAATAAAACTCTCCAAAGTGACCAAAAGAAACTCTCACATTGGAAAAAAAATTATAAGTTGAATAGGAAAATCGTATAAATATTCAGAAATGAAAGGAACCCGTACATTGTCTGTGTCAACTTCAGCAATGATCTCTCTTATTGTTTTTTCATCAGAAATGTTGTATTTCTTCAGGGCGTGCTCCAATTCATCCATCGTAATATACCTAAAGGAACCGAGATTAGAAAGCAGTAAAATGTTTAAATTCAACGTAGAGGAGCAGGTAGATAGCTTTTCACCCGCTCTTATCCTTGTCAAAATACTCAAACGCTTTGTACAAGTGATCTTCTCTTTCCATGCGATTCATGTGCATTGTAGCTGTTATGAACTCAAGGTAATCAATTGTTCCATTTCCATCAACATCAGCCTGGAAGGGAAGCTATCTGTATTATTTACTATGTATTAATCATGTTAGGCAAGAACACTCTATGCACCCACTCTTCGGAGTATTAGAAAGCCAAATATTCATCATGTCAAACTGTTTAAGGGAACTGAGAACAACCACTACATCGTTTCCTGGAGCATTTAATAACTAAAACACTATCCATAAAGAGTTGCAGAACTTGCTAATGGGTATAGAATATTGCGATGGAGCGAGATACACATTCACCAAAACTTCCATTGGACTATGTAAATCTCTTGTTCATGTGTTTCACCAAGAAGATTGTGGTTTTAAAAATTTGCATCTAAAGTAATTCACTGCTCGCCAAATTTGAAAAATGAACATGACCAAAAACCAATAATTGCAAGATGGAGATATAAGCTAAAAGAGAAGGTAACGGTAACCATAAACTAAGGATTGGTCAGGAATATACCGCTTCCATCAACTGCCTAACTTCTGACTCAGAAAGCTTTGTGCCCATTTTTGTAAGACCAGCTTTCAATTCTTCATATGTAATTGTTCCACTGTCATCTGTGTCTATAGATTTGAACATTTCCTTCAAGCCAATGATTTCTTCTTCAGAGAGATTTTCGGCAATTACCTGTAAATGCAGGGCAACAGAAGATAAGCACAGTTGTAAGGAACACATGAGATGGAGAGAGATGGCCTATCTCGTTACTAAGAACATTGAATACACAATTCTAACCTTCAGTGCAACTTTCTTCAGCTTGTTCATAGCACGGAATTGTTTCATTCTAGATAAGACAGCAATGTCAAGAGGCTTGTCAGATGCATCGCCATCTTCTCTCATCCATGGATGATCTACATTTGCAAAAAATATTTACTCAGTTATAGCACAGTAATTTTGTGGCATATTTGTTAATTATTTTATTTTGCTAAATAATTTTTTTTAAGTGCATCAAGCTAGAGTCAAATTAAAATATTATAACAATATGAAGGTCCTAGTCTACCATATGTGAAAAAAACTAATCGATAATTTGTGGCTTATTTGTTAATACAATGCTCAAAGGTATGATTACATTATTTTATTAAATAAGTACAAGGTGAGGATATAGTTGCTTTTGTGTTGATATGAATATCATATACATGTGCGGATGGGTTAGTAGTTTTCTAATAAATCTTAAGGTTCAATATAAAGTTAGATAGCCATGTCATACCTGTACATGTTTGTCTTAAGAGGGAAGAAATTTGGTGTCAGATACAACCAATATGTTCATTTGGATCACATCTCATGCATCAGTTCTTACACTTATTCACTAAGTTCAGTTGGGATTGTACTAATAAGAAAATGATGATAAAGTCAATTGGCATGAGCATGTACCTTCTGGCATGTATGGAAGGAAAACAACCATAGATTGGATCTTTGAATGAACTGTATACTATAGCTGATTGGGATAAGTTATTGGATTTTATAGACTAAGAACTTAGTTAAAGGAATTCTAATGCTATATAGATAAATCTACTCTTAAACATAAATAAATAAATAAACAAACTATATCTAATTTGAGACAACGTAACTACGATGTCATTTTGCAATGTATTACGATAGATCTTGATTAAAGTTGAATCTTACTTAGGACTTCAGCTGCAGAAAGCCTTTCTCTAGGATCAGATCGTAGCATTTTCTTAACAAGATCTTTGGCACTACTCGATACTGAAGGCCAAGGATCAGATGAAAAATCAAGATGACCTCGAAGAACGGCATCAAAGATACTCTGATCATTCTCTGCATAAAAGAAAGAGAAATATTTCCAAGTCAAAGAAAAAGTAAATTGGAACAGTCATTTTCTAGGAGAATAATATCCACAAACTTTGCCCTGTATAGTTTACTTCTGGTAGCTATTCAGCTTTAGAAACAAAAGGCTCGGCAAAATTTAGCAAAACATCTTACAAGTTTATTCGCCTAAAAAAAGGATATGCTTCCCCAAGTTGGACAGTGGCAAGTGGTTTAAATAATTGGAGCAGATATCCCCTCGTTAATTTTATGGGAAGCCAGTTGTAAATATGGAGTCGAAAAACAACCATGCTCAGATACAAAAGAAAACTCTAAAATCTAATGCAAGATACCATCTATTCGGAAAGATAAATTTGTCTATATTGTTACATTATGGCAATTACAGGAGGAACAAGAATAATGCTGTTAAAAAATAGCTGCAAGAGAAGTATGAAATTCTTCTACTTATTATGCCATTTCCTCGAGTTTCCTAAAAGTGTATTCTGCTACAATTCCTGAATGACTTGTTTCTTCAATTTCTTCTTCATATTTTAGCTTAAGGGCAACAAACGAGATATTATATGGTGCATGTGCGAATCCACCATTGTTCTACCTGTGCTGAAACGAAACGGAGAAACAATAATGATGAAGAAGCTTTAGGGCATTCAGATACTAAAATTCTAGAGGTAGCAAATGAAGTTACCTCCATAGAATGGTGGAACGCCACTGAGTAGAATGTACAGGATAACTCCAGCACTCCAAATATCAGCTTCAGGTCCATATTCTCGACGCAGAACTTCGGGAGCGACATAATATGCACTACCAACTAGGTCTTTGAACACATCACCTGCATCAACGAGTGGTTTTGGAATAGGTCACCCCTATATCCTAAAGAGTTGTAGACAATTGGTCCAGCTAAAAGTTTAACGGAACATAAGATAAAAGAGACATGATCCACGTAACACAGGCTTGAGTTCTGTTACACAAATGGCTTCTTGATTTGCATGAACTAGATGAGATTAATCCTAATTATGAATTCAATGCTCATCTCATACTTCATTGACCTTAACAAAATTTAGTAACTATATCATCAGAACTGGATATGGTTGGGATTTGGGGAGTCAATAGTAAGTCTTGAAACTAATTTACTAACAGGAATATTGGATTCGTTGTTCGAGATTGACCCTTTTAATAGGTCAAGTACTCAGGCTTGATTTCACAAAACAGAACACACTGGTTAACTCAATCATCTTTTTCCTTATTGTCTTGTGTCTTACAGTAAGCATTTGGAAAGCAAATAAATTTGTCTACCAGAAAATACCATTGTAACCCATGTTCGACCAACATGAATCACGATATTAGGTCCCCAATGAGATGGCTGGTTGTTGAGACATAAAAGTAACAAAATGGAGATCCCAGGTTCAAACTCTCCACTATGACTCTCAATGTGAGCTCATTTGCTCCAGCCTCATGGGCAGGTTTAACTGCCACTTATGTTTGTAGGTTGCAGTAGGTTACCAGTTTTCAGTCGAGGTGTGAATGCTTGACTGAACACCATCATCATTAAAAAAAATCAAGAGACTACACTGACGGTGTAATAGAGTTTAAGTTCTATGCACGAATGGTGCAAAAGTTATTTACACAATCTGATCATTTAGAAGGTAATTGAAGATAACTCTAATTAATACCATTGATTGAACCTGCTATAACAAGTTAAATTATAGTGATGGTGTAAAAGAACATTACATTATCAGTGTATAATATTACATTATCAATGTATATAACATAAAATTATCCTTACATAGAGTTACCTGCAATTAGATTGTGTAATAGCAATATTTACAGTGTCAGTAAAAAGAACTTGGTTTGAAGAAGACTGATAATACCTATCCAATAATACCTGGTTTGAAGAAGACTGATAATCCAAAATCAGTAGCCTTCAACGGTGAACTTTCATCGGAGCTCAAAAACAAGAAATTTTCTGGCTTTAAATCCCTATGCATAACTCCCATAGAATGACAATAATGAACCACCGTAACCATCTGCCGGCAAAGTCCGGCGGCAGCTCGTTCGGAATAGTGTCCTTTAGCAATTATCCGGTCAAAAAGCTCGCCGCCGGCACATAGTTCCATGACGAGGTGAACGTGATGCTTGTCCTCAAACGTTCCTTTAAGTTCCACGATGTTCCGGTGGCCCGTTAAGTGGTGCATGATCTGAACCTCGCGTCGGACGTCGTCCACGTCGTCAGCCGCTATGAGCTTTCGCGTGGCGATTGACTTGCACGCGAATTGCTGGCGCGCCTGCTTGTGAGTTACTAAGTAGGTTACTCCGAATTGTCCGCGGCCGAGTTCGCCGCCGAAAATGTAGGTGGAACGAACGTCTTCCATTGGTTTGCCGAGGACACGGCCGATGCCAGAGAGTGGTCGTGGAGGTGGCGGTTGAGATGAAGGGATGATTCGGATACCGGTGGTTTCAGACGGCGATAGACCGGTGGCGCCGCCTGACGATGTGGTGGTAGTTTGGTCGGAAGATGAGCTGTTACAGTTGCCCATTTTTTGGGGGATTGTGTGGACTGTTCAGTCAAACAATTTTCTGGAACTATATTTCCTGTCTTTGTCTGAAAAATGTGAGCATTTTTACTCATCGGGTGAAATGACAGAATTGACCTTAGCAAAATTTGGCAATTGTATTCCTTAATTAGAATTTTTTGAATTTGAGTTCTGAAAATGATGAACATCTAAGTCGACACAAAAATTAAGCAAACATGAGATAAGAAATTCAAATCTTTCATTAAGATTCTAAGTGCTAGTCTTGAATTTAAGTTGATTTTCTTTCGACTTTTCTTTAGAAAAAAAAAATCTTGAAACATAATAATACAAGACAATTCGCTAAATGATTATTGGTTTTATCGGATGAGTTTAATATCAACATGTAACTGCTTGGATATTGAATGTTCAGTTATTTGAGGAAGTATGTGAGAAAGTGCTTTACTCCCTTAGTAACTTCTCCTGAAACAATCTGAATTATTTGAGTAAGTAATTATGTATATATATCACGTCGAATAATATAATATACATGAGATTACTTTATTTGAATTTTTCAAAATACTAAATTTAAGGAAAGATTGCAGGTGTCGATATTGTATGCTAGTTTCTAGAATCGATATATATATATTCTTCTTCTTTTTTGCTAGAACGACCAAATTATATTAATAAATAAAGAATAGCGTTACATAGTGGTGATGCCCCGTTGGGGACATCTAAATCACCCGAGCCAGAGAGGCAGCTAGCCATATGGTTACAAAAACTATTATAATTCCCTAAGTTCAGCTAGTTTGTTTAGTACATTATTAGATACTAATCTTGTAGTGGGTGCTCCAGCTTTATCATCGTGTAGCAAGTTCCAAAAAACATTCAGTGGGTGAAACATTGTTGATAAAGGAGTGTTGCTTGACTGCCTGATCCTTCCGTTGCCAAACTATATACAAGTCTATTTCCTTCCCGGAAGTTATGTCGGATCAGTGGATTGTTCAGTTCCTTTAGTAATAACCTGAACTCATTAATCAGGTTAGAGTAGAGAGAACAATTGTTATGGAAGTTATAATTTATTACTATTTGAAGGCCACTTTTTAGTGCAAGGAGTTCCATGTAGGTGGGGTGTAGCCATAGGGAGAAATTAAAAAATAGCCATATTTACAAGTGATCATTCAAAAATAGCCACAGTTTCAAAAGTAATCGAAATTTAGCCATTTTTCATGTAAAGATAAATTTGAACGAAAACACTATTCAAAATCCGAAAAATACTCCAGCATAATATACTGGAATCAGTATAATATATTGGATTTCCAGCATAATATACTGGAATTCCAGTATAATATACCGGTCCAGCATAATATGTTGCAAGTCCATACATGTGTGCTCCAATCTCCATTATATTATGCTGGAACTTTCCGCGTGTTGGAGTTCCAGCATAATATGCTGGAAGTTCATACACAGGTGCACTGATCTCCGGTATATTATGCTGGATTGGTCCTTGTTGCAGCAAAATAGTTACTATTTTTCAACGATTTTACAAATGACGGCTATTTTTGAATGGTCAGTCCGAAAACTGGCTAGCCTGTGCTATTTTTACGCAGCCATAAGCGGGCATTTTATAGGCCAGAATCCAATTCCCAGATTTATCTCGAAATATTTCATCAATCCCGCTTTAATTATAGTTGCCTTTAAATACCCCGTCAATATTGAGTTTTAGCTTAGTTTGACAATGGATTCTTAGATGGTAAAATTTATCATATTTGGTGCTTAAGTGACATGTACTTTAACTTTTATTAGTTGTTAAGATTAAATGGCTTGATAAGGTAAATATCAAATGCGAATAAGTATTTATCGTAAAAGATTATGACAAATATTCTTAACTAATATGCACGACAATTCACTTCACAGGGTCAAAAAGTAAAAGAAGAGAGAAAGGACGACTTCATGTCAACTTCTTCTGTTTCAAATTTCAACACAAGTTTTTATGAAATTAGCTAAAATCAAAATAGCCTTGTAATATTTTTTTTAATTACATCCTTTAATCTTTCTCTTTTTCTTTTGTATTTTTTCTATACAACCTTTAAAATTTGTGATAGACACTTCTATGTCGTAAAATAGCATGAGCTAGCTAGTTTTCAGACTGGTCACTCAAAAATAGTCAATTTTTGCCAAGTTATTGAAAATAGCCATTATTTTATTGCAACAGAGACTGATCTAGCATAATATACTGGAGTTATGTACACATGTATATGAACTTCTAGCAATTATGTTGGAACTCTAACACGCGGAAAGTTCCAGCATAATATACTGGAGATTCGAGCAACTGTGTATGAACTTCCAACATATTATGCTGGACCGGTATACTTTACTGGAACTCCAGTATAATATAGTGGAGTATAATATACTGGAACTATGCTGGAGTTCCAGTATACTTTGCTGGAACTCCAGTACATGTTGGAACTCAAGTATATTATACTGGAGTATTTTCCGGATTTTGAACAGTGTTTTCGTTCAGATTTATCTTTACATGAAAAGTGACTAAATTTCGATACTTTTGAAACTGTGGCTATTTCTGAATGACCACTTGTAAATCTGGCTATTTTTAAATTTCTCTGTTCTTTGTCTTGCTAGATAGAATAGTACCACCACTAAAAGGTTATGACAGAGTAATAAACGGAAGCAGATCCAAGATTTAAATTTTATGGGTTCAAGTTTTAAAATTCTTAGCATTGAACCCATTAGATTTTTAAAATTATGGGTTCATATCTACTATTTTTGTAACTTTAATAAATTTTTACGCATAATTTTTTATTCGGCGTCAAAAGTTATGGGTTCAGTTGAACCTGGTGATACTACACTATATCCGTCATCGGTAATAAATATTTTTTTATCCTTAATCACGAGTCAACTATTCAATCAGGTATGAAATAGTCTTTGGTAGGGAGCACTTTAGTCCGAAAGTGGGATTTTTCGGTGTAAATCTGGATTAGTCGGATCAAAACGGACCAAAAAGAAAGGAATAGTACAAAATAGCCCTCCAATTTTTATATTAGCACCTTTTAATCTGATATTTCGTCTGCAAATTTTTTCCATAAAACCTTTAATATTTTGAGATATAGACTTCTTTAGCTTGTCAGTTGCCACTTGCCTGTTAAGAATAACACGATCCAAAACTGGGTTATGTCATCCAACAGCTCCCCACAAATTATGCTGTAGTAAATAATTATTTAGGACAAAGATAGTTTATTGTTAAGAGCATATAATAAAGCATTGACTCACTGGAAACTGAATAATGGCAAAGTTTGATAACTTAAAAAGGGGGGGGGGGAGGAAGGAGCATACTATAGAAATAAAATTATAATGAGTTCTCATACTACCTCAATATTTACACCAAAACTACAAGAAAACAGCTATGTACAAATGTACATTAAGCCAATACTGGACACCAAACTCTTAAACTGACTTTCAGCCTAGTATCTCCCCTTATTACATATATGTATTATAACGCCTCTCTACCTGCACAAGGTAGGGGTAAGTCCAGTCTGCATACACACTATCAACTCCGGACCCCACTTGTAGGAATATACTGGATTAGGTTCAAGTCGAAATCCGACTTCACAAATGAAAGATAACAGCTTTTCAATCACCATAATAGAGAATAAGGTTGATAGCAAAAATCGACACAAATATCCGGAATTCTCAAGGCTTACAACGAAATGCAAGGATGAAGCGACTAGTGTGTCTCACGTGTAGTTTTTAGGCGTTACCAAAAGGTTTCCCTGGCTCGGATGTAGTCACTGTGCCCCTGCTGCTGTTTAAGGTATGGCTAGAGCCACTGGCCAGCATTGCCATCAAACTTCCTCCGTGCACTCTTCCCTCGGAAACTGATGATGAGCTTCCACCAACTGGCATATTCCCTTCCTTAAACCCGGAATATTTCCAACCTGTAGATGTCAGAATGTTACTTCCCGTCTTCATGATATCAATATGCATATCCTCCACATTGATAACCTCCTTCATCTTCCTGAGATTTTTGGGTGTTGAATCCAAGACCACAGCCCCTAGAGTGGCACCACCATGAATACGTTTGTCTTGCACCAGGGCACCATGAGATTCACAAAGTCCAGTCTTCGCTCTGGAAAATGAGTTAAAATGACACTCATTTTGGCCAAATTCAGAACCAGGTTGACCCCATGAACATCTCTTTCCACCACCATGGGCCTTGCAGAAATCGGTGCTTCCCTGAGCGCTTTTTCCACAGCTGTCGAATTTGCATCTTTTACCACCACCATGGCGCACACAGAAATCTGTCCGGCCCCTAGCACTCCTGGAGCATTCTGGCATAGCACATCTCTTACCACCACCATGTGCCACACAGAAGAGAGTCCCTCCGTGCACACTCTTTGGGCAAACGCCACCTCCTTGGTATGTACATCTTTTCCCTCCCCCGTGACCTTTACAGAAAGGTGTGCTGCCCTCTGCGCCCTTATTGCACCCTTCAAACGTGCAACGTTTCCCACCACCGTGGGCCTTACAAAACAAGGTGCTTCCTTGCGCCCCTTTAGTGCATTGAGGGTACTGACACCGCCGGCCACCTCCATGTGAAATGCATAGGCCAGAGAGTCCTTCTGCACTTTTTGTGCAGTTCTCCATCTGGCATCTCTTACCCCCACCATGTCTAATGCATAACCCGGACTTCCCTCTGGCAGCGCGGGTGCAGCCTTCATGACCGCAACGGCGTCCACCCCCATGCGTGATGCAGAAATCAGTGCGTCCTTCTGCACTCTTGGTACACCCTAGGAATTCACACCGCCGACCACCGCCATGGGCCTTGCAGAATGCGGTTCGACCCTCGGCTCCCTTATGGCAACCCGGTTTCTGACACCTACGGCCTCCACCATGGGCAATGCAAAGGCCAGAAGCACCTCTCGCTCCTTTAACACATCCCTTGAACTGACACTGTTTGATACCACTGTTGCGCTGCTGCTTTGTTGACCCGGAAGTACAGGTTACCGAGCTTTTTGGACGTGTTATTACACTTGAGGAGGGATCAGGAGAGACTGGAGATGGCTCAACTTCTTTTATCGCCTGTTTCGAGAAGTAATTAGACTCTTTCTCGTGTGGCACATGTAATGGAAGAAAAAAGCTACCAGTATTTTGATGAGAACCTGTTGATACTTCATCAGTATGAAAAGCACCAGCAAAACTGTGTGGCACAGTCGTAACATCAGATTCAGCAGCACTATTGGAAAGACTCAGTTCCAGATCAATTGCAGTCCCTGCGTCAAGTACTTTTGGAATGGAGATAGCTGAACTTTTCGGCCTTGGTGTCGTCTCATTGGCAAGATAAAGACCGAAGTCCACTTCCAGGTCCATCGAGGACTCGTGAGTTTCTTTCGCTGGAGATATTGAGGTGCATAGAATGCCTGAACTCCACATACTTTCCGTGGAAGTTGATGAATGGCCTAATCTTAGACATAAATATGAATCAATTTGCTGATCAATAGATCCACGAGTTGAGCTGCAATTGCATTTGATTTCCTTTGGATCAGGGAATGAAGGTATTAAGGACCGAACAGAATCAAGTCGCAGTGTGGTATCAGCACAATTACCACCTTCAGATGCAGCTCCGCCAATTGGGATGGAATTGCCCAGATTCTTGGATGCATGTAACGACGGGTTTGCAGCAAATCCCAAATAGTGCAATCTGGGATCCATCACTAGGATGCAACACTACTATTGAACCAAATCTCAATTGCAAAAGAACAGTCGGCCTGACTTCCAGGCTAAGAATTAGTTAAGAGGCTAAACTTCCGGGCTAAAGAATTAGTTAGTGCTAAACTAGGGTTAGATGTGTCAAAAAGAGCACATCCCACCCCCGCTTACGAATCCTGACGTATCCTTTCTATCCATTATTAGATATCAAACTTTACTCCAAGTTCTTGTAATCAGCACCTAAGGAGTAAAACTTTGTGCAACGTCAGACCCACCAGCGTCAAGTCATGACAAATAATCATCCTGCACAACACATTGAATTACATTACTGAGCAGATCTAAGATCACATACCCACCGTATATAAGACAGAAGGTCGAGACAATATGAAAGGGAAAGGGTTTAGCAGACGCAAACCAGAAAGATGAAGATCATGCTTTTACTGAATCAATGCGCCAAGCAAATAAAAAAAAATTACCAATCACACTAAATATTGACCCAAGCTAAAAACGACTTTGATTTTGCCATAAAACCACAAGGAACAGATTCATTAGCATAAAAATTTAAATCATTTTAAACCTTGATAACTTTGCTGTCGGAGATAACAGAAGATTACAAGGATATCGACTAAGGCAAATTTAGCACAGCAGGACATGAAGAAGAAACATGAATTTGTCTACTTACGCAAATAGGGGATCTCTGATAAACCTTAATTCATGGTCTACCTTACTAATGAATCATATTGCTTAACATACACTTTCTTACTTGCTTGTTTAAATCCAAAATTTCAGCCGAACTATTTTAAATCCAAGCAGAGCACTCAAGATTCAGTTTCTTTTTTTGCTTCCTCCACGCTATCCAGCTTCAAGACTGCATCAACAGGAGACAAATGAGAAAAATGAAAAGGATTTTAAATACCCCAAATACAAACAATATAATCTAAACGAGACATAACCAAGATACAACTAAACAATTATCTTTTTTTCTTGATAAGTATAACTATAACAATATATCAACAACAACAACAACTTAGTTATTCCCCACTGGGGGGTGGGGGTGGGGGTGGAGAGTATGTGCACATGCCTTGCCCCTGCCCTGAGAGTGAGAGAGGATGTTTCCAGCAGAAAATTATAGCAATTATCAGAAGAAAATATTGCAACATAAGCATAAGAAATCGAAGAACAAACTTATTACAGATGTTCAAATCTAGCTAAAGGATAAAGATGTGAAGACACATGTCCAAGAAAATGTTCAAATCCAAGTTAAAATAGAAATTAAGGAGTAATTGCTAGACAAACTAGCTTCTAATCAGAGTTCAAGATTACAGATTCAATCATAATTTCCACCTTTTCCTTTCTGGGGGAAAAACAGATTTGAGGTATAGGACTCAATGAAGAAAAAAAGGGCAGCACGGTGCACTAAGTTCTCGCTATGCGCGGTGTCCGGGGAAGGGCCGGACCACAAGGGTCTATTGTATGCAGCCTTACCCTGTATTTTTGCAAGAGGTTGTTCCCATGGCTCAAACTCGTGACCTCTGGTCACATGGCAGCAATTTTACCAGTTACGCCAAGGCTCTCGTTCAACTCAATGAAGAAAGTACTGAATAAATAAAGCAATTAAGATAATACAATAGAAACAGGATATCGTGTCAGGGACAAAAAGTTGCAAATTTTAAAAAAGACAGATCAAAACTTGAAAATTAAAAATTTGCAATACAATGATAAATATTTGAAGGCACAACTTCTAGAATAGGTCAAAACTTAACACAGCAAAACATTGAAAAATTGCTTAAGTATACTACAGTAGCTAGTAACCATATTCTCAAAGTTCAAGATTACAGATTTCAGCTAAAAAACCCACCTTTTTCATTCTTGAACAAAAAAAAAATTGAAAATGAAGCTAAGTAGATCAATTGGCATGTCTCAATAAAAAGTTACTGATTGAATAGTAAACCAATCAAGAGAAACAACAAAAGAAAATTCAAAATCTGGGACAAAATGTTGCAAATATTTCCAAAAGGGAACAAATCTTGAAAAATTTTTAAAAAAAATTGCAATATGAGGATAAATACCCAACTTCTAAAAACTGTACAAATCAAAGTAAAAACAGCAAAACAATCGAAATTGCTAATTTTATACGAGCTTCTAACTGTATTATTAAAGTTCAAGATTACATATTTCAGCTAAAAATCCCACCTTTTTCATTCTTGAACAAAAAAAAAAAAAAATTGAAATTGAAGCTAAGTAGACTAACTGGCATGTCTCAAATGAAAAAGTTATTGAATAACTAAACCAATCAATTAAGAGAATACAAATCAACAAGCTTGAAAATGAGATTATAGATTCAAGAAAATTACCTTTTCCTGGAGGGGATTTTCTTCTTCTTTTTTTATTTATTTTTTTTGAGAAGTTTTTACAGGTGGGATTATGTTAAAACCCAAGAAAGTATATATGTACAGTGAAAATTAAGAGAGAGAAGGAAGTAAGGCTTATTGGGATTGCTGAGCACAGGGCAGCTAATGAGGGAGAGACGAGAAAATGAGCACACTATGAGGACAGTAGGTATATATATGTGTAACTTGTTCCACTTTTATTTTATTTTTTACTTAAGATTTTTAATTAAATATTTATAATTTGAGCCTTGAAAATAAAGAGATTTTTTCTTATCATCTTGTTTGGATAGTTGTTGATATATTATATTGTATTATATTATACTATATCGTTTAAAAAATATAATGTTTGGATAAATTGTGTCGTTTGCCGTCGTTTTATGAATTCACACACCAGCAATATGAAGAATAAATTTGCAATATAATGAAAATAAATATGATACAATATATAAAAAGGTACGGTAAATGATAAAATAAAATTATTTAATAATATAAAAAGAAGATTGAGAGAAAAAGATAAGGTAACACACGACCACACAAAATCGATCGTTACATAAAGTGACACATTTTGTAATTACGTAACGACAAATTTAACGATACGATACAATAAAATTTAAATAATAATTATCATATTTAAAGTAACAATACGATAAGCTACAATACATAACAACCATTCAAAAATGCAGTAAATGAACTTTAGTCGATGCAAATTCGAATTAGTCAACTGATACTGAAATCATCCATTGAATATCGAACGATTAAAAACACAATGTACTTATAAGTACCTAGTCGTCAGGATCCAAACAATGACCTATTGATTACTCTTTCTAGTCCTATCATTTATGATTTTGATAAATTATTAAGCAAATTATTCCTTGGGTTTTATTTATATGATACTCTTTTTTTTTTTTTAATGTTCAAAATAATATCTCATTTTTATATTAAAAATTTTATAAACTTCAAGTTCCTTATTTTACTTTTGATAACATACTCTTATAGTTACAGTAATATCGTAACTATATTGTCGCGACATTTAAAAATATATAATAATATTATCGAGGTTTTTAGTTAAATTACTCTTATCTCATCTCTAAAGGAGTAAAGAATAATTCGGTACATTAAGTTCTCGCTATACATTGGGTTTAGAAAAAAGCTAGACCATAAGCGTCTAGCCATTATATACAACCTTACCTTATATTCTGCAAGAAGCTGATTTCACGACTCCAAATAAGTAACCAAATGTTATACATACCTTCTTGAAATAGTAGGAGTGAAGTTGATTAGTTAATTTTTCTTTTTTAATGTTTCCTGATTTTTTATAGTGAAAAAAAAGAGTGGCAATTTCTTTTTGGCAAAAGCACACATACAATGGACCGAAAGAGAGTGGAAAACCACAAGTTTATCTACATTCGTACCAAACTATAAGTATGTTTAGCGGAGCTTTTTTGGGTCAAAAGTGTTTTTGATTAAAATTGAGGTGTTCGGTCAAGTTTTTTGACCAAAATTGAGGAGAAACTGAAGCGGTTTTTGAGAAGCAGAAAAAAGTAACTTATCTCCAAAAACACTTTTGAGAAAAATACATTTTAAAGCAGTTTTCAAAAGCTTGTTTAAACACTAATAATTATTCAAAAGTATTTTTCAAATTAATTAGTCAAACACAAACCGCTTCTCACAAAAAGTACTTTTTAAAAAAATACTTTTGAGAAAAATATTTCTCAAAATAAGGTGATTTTAGAAGTTTTGTCAAACATACTATATATTAAATTACTGAAGTGAAGTGATACATTATATTAGGAGTAATTAATTATGATTAAATTTTGTGATACAGTGCATGTACAATAGATAGTTCAATCAAGAAAATAGTTGGCGTGGCTGCTGACTAGTGACTGATCCCTTTGATGAGTGGAAAGGTCAGGTTGGGACTTTTGCTGTGCAGACAAAGAAACCTGACACTATTTTTCTATTTGACATAAAACTTTCACTCACGCATTTCCACAAACACAACGTGTCCTCCTCCTTTTGTCAATCAATTATTTTCTTTTCTATCTTCAAATCATCATATCATATTCACTCAATAATAAAGTTGGCAGCGGCTCGACACCGTTCGTTGTGCCTCTTTTTCTTTTTTTCGTTGTGCCTCTACTTCATAGCCGCCTCCTTTTGTTATTTCGTGGTTGGCGAGTTCTCAGCATTTGCCCTATCAAATTTATTTTAAAAAATCGGATTTAGGTGAAGTTTAGCTTGAAAATAAAAATATATTTGATATCAATTTTTAAAATATGTTTCACTTATTTTTCAAAAAAACATGAAACATAATATATACTCACAAATTCTAAAAACTATCACAAATACTCAATAGTATATTCATCAATAGTATTTATTATATTATCGCAAAACATAATCCTAAACAAAAATAAATTTGGTACAAAATTATATTTTTGTAATGAACTACATTATATACTATCTGATGACCGAGAAGACGAAATATCATTGTTACAAAATAATAAATGATGGACTCTTTTATAAAATACAAAAGCTTGAGACAATTTTTAAAACATGTAATAATTATATTTTGGGCCAAACCCAGCTCTTGGGATTTGATTTTGGGTTTTGGAAATTTACCAAAATATGGAGAAAATTTATGAAGAAACATATATTTGCCAAAAAAGAAAATCGAAATATATTTTGATAAAATCTATGGTTAAATGGGCCCTTAATATACTTTTCCATCTTAGTGGGCGTATGGACATAAAAATTGTAAAATTCCAAACAAAAGTGAAACTTTCTTTAAAGTGAAATGGTATTTGAAAATTAGAGTTGTGTTTGATATTAATATAATTTGGATTGTTTTTGAAGTTTTGTGAGTAAATATGAGTGAAAATTTTGAAAAATAGCTTTTTGGAGTTTTTCGAATTTTCGAAAAATTTCAAAATTCATCTTCAAGTGAAAATTAAAAATTTTATGGCCAAATATTGATTTCGAAAAATAGTGAATTTTTTTAAAAAAAAATTAAAATTCTTATGTATATGATATTTTTCGTTTTCCAAAGTTCAAATTTTTTTACTTTGATCGTCTACATGGATATACTCTGTATAACATGCAAGTCACATGTTTTAGCAGTAGAAATAACAATTAATAATTGCATAAAGATAGACTATCTACATAATATCCCTAGTAGTACGACCCTCTCACGGTTCCTGAGTGAATACAAGATATTTTTTTGCATCAGATTGCCTTTTTTGATCGTTTATCTGGACATAAAATATTAAGTATTTTGAAATAAAATTTACATACTTAAAAACTACGTAAAAAGTACCATAAGTCACATACATCAATAATTCAATACAGTAAAACATAGGAAAAATTATAGTCAAAAGAACAATTTGTTTGACTTTCGAAATATAAATACACCATCACATTAATTGAGTGTATTTTATTGTGAGGACCCCCCCCCCCCCACGCCACTTCAACCACCGAGTGGTGTAATTCTTTTTTTTTTTGGTAGAAAAGATAATATATTATAGAAACTTACATATTGTGTACAGAGGGGTGGCTTACAGTGTCCATTGTAATACTAGTTATTATTCTGTTACAACAAACTATAGAGGATGTAGTAGCATCTATATCATAACCACATAAGGTATTAGTATTAAGTTGCGTCATAGTATGCTGCGTAGGAGCCATACTGGCCTGCATGGGAGCATTTGATCGTTGAGTTTGTGTTGTTGCTGTGAGCTTATCCTCAGCCAAAAAGTGTTCAGCAAAATAGGGGACGTCCTCAAAAATAGTGTGCATGGAGTTTACTGGCCATTTTTTCCCCCTTCCTTAGCTAAAAGATCAACCACTCAATTGGTCTCTCTGTACACATGTCTGACTGGAGGTCCACCTAGCCGATCCACGAGGTACCTGCAATCATTCAGAAGATTTTCAAATGGTGAAGAGTGTGTATCTAATAGCCTAATTATCTCTTGTGCATCTACTTCCACTTCAATTGGGGTGAGAGCACGATGTATTGCCAATTGAAAGCCATAATTGAGAGCGTGCAATTCTGCTTCCAGTGGGGAATTGGTTTGTATGAGACCTGCGAAGCCAACCACTCAGTCACCGGTAGAATTTCTAATTAACCCACCAATTCCAGCCGTGGTTGAGGAGTATGCTCCATCAGTATTTAGCTTGTAGACATCTCCTGTTGGTGAGATCCACTTTGTGCTTATGGCTCTTTGTTTATGACGTTTGGAACCACGAGCAACTAGGTAAGTATTTTCAATTGCTCGTTGATTCACCCATTGAACGCGAGCAGTATCTCTTGTGGATGAAAATAAATTCCTATTTCGAGTAAGCCAAAGGTGCCAAAGACAGAAAGGTAAGTAAGTGCGCGAGTTTATATCGTGTGGAAGTTGTAAGCTTTTATAGTTGAGGAGTTTATGTATAGATACACTTATATTTGCGTTTTGAAAAATGGTATTGATGTGATGTAAAATACCTAGTTCATGCCAGAATGATTGGGCGTTTAGGCAGGAATAGAAAATGTGAGGGATGGTCTCATCGTGTTGGGTGCAGTAGTTGCATGTAGCATCCTGTGTTAGTGTAATTTTCCGAAGGTATTCTTTAGTGGGTAATATATTATGATGGAGTAACCAAATGAAGGATTGAATTTTAGGTGGGACGGGTAATTTCCCTATCCATGCATACGTTATATTTGGAGTGGTGGAAGTTATTGTATGATTTTCCAAAGCGTTATACATGGATTGTACAGTGAAGCATCCTGAGTTGGTAAGACCCCAACAGAGGTTATCTTCAGTGATACTAAACTTATATGTATAGACCGATTTAATTTGGTCTATCAGAGGCTGGGGTAGTTCAAAAGGAATTCGACCCCAATCCCACCCTGTGTCACTTAAGATGGTGGAGATGGTAGTGTCATGACCTTCAAGTAATGGTCCTCGAATGAGACTACGCACTTTTGTTCCTACCTTTATCCAAGGGTCATTCCCGAATTTAATATGATGCCCACGTCCTAATTTTCACTGGAGCCCTAATTGGCATGTGTTCCATCCATGGATAATATTAGACAAAATGGAGGATTGAGTACGAATTTGTCGCATGTATAAGTATTTTTCATTAAAATCTGGACCCACATTGCCTGTGGGTTGTTAAAAGCTCTCCATGCAAAGTCGGATAGCAAAGCCATGTTTTTCTGCTTAAGTTTCCTAATGCCTAAGCCTCCTCTCTCTATTGGGGTGGTGGCCTCTTTCCAATAAAGGAGGTGTAGTTTCTTTCTAGTTGATGTAGTCCCACAAAGAAAGTTCTTTTGGTATTGTTCCATTTTGTTTATGATAGTGGCTGGTATCTGGATATATTGCATAATATGATTGGGTAACGAGCTGAGAGTAGATTTAATTAGAGTGGCCCGACCTGATAGAGTAAGAAAATTAGTTTTCCAACCCGCCAGTTTGTTTTTAAAATTGTCGAGTAAGAATTGGAAGTATGCATGTTTGGGCCTATTGTGAAACATAGGAAAACCTAAATACTTTCCAAAGGAGTTGTCCTCTTTTATATTGAATGAACTAGTAACAAAGGCCCTATCATAGGAGCTAAATTTTTTGGAAGAGAACACTTTAGATTTTTCAAAGTTTATTTTCTGACTGGATTGTTGATAGAAGCTGTTTAAAACATCAATGATTGTGTGACAACTAATGGTGGATATTTTTGAGAGTAGAATAATGTCATCTGCAAAGAAAAGGTGTGAGAGTTCTGGTCCCGTTGATGACAGTTGTAATGGTTTCCGTTGGAGGTGGTCAACAACAGTGTTGATGGAGCGTGATAGCATTTCCATGCATAGTATGAATAAGTAGGGAGATAACGGGTCCCCTTGTCGTATACCTCATGTGGGTTGAAAGCAAGGAGTGGTGGAACCATTGAGTATAATGGAGATAGTTGGAGTGGTGATACAAGACATTATGAGATTAATGAGAGATATGGGCAATTGAAAATAGATTAGTGTTTTCCTTATAAAAGACCATTCAAGGCGATCAAATGTCTTTTCTAGATCAAGTTTGAGAAGCATGAAGGAAGATTTTCCTTTTTTCTTTGCTAAGTAATGTAAAGCTTCCTGATAAATTATTGCATTGTCAGAGGCTCGCTTGCTTTGCTGGAAGCTAGTTTGGGTAGGTCCTACGATTTTACTAATAATTTGCTTTAGCCTGTTAACAATTATCTTAGTGATGATATTATATAAGGTATTACAAAGACTAATAGGTCTAAATTGTTGAATGATCGTTGGGTGTTTTGTTTTAGGGATTAAGCAAGGAAGAGTTTTATTTAAGTCAGTAGGTATTTCTTTTGTGTGAAATATTGCGAAGCAAAAGTGGGCTACCTTTGATCCTACTTGGTTCCAATATTTTTGATAAAAGAAAGGGTGTAATCCGTCATGTCCTGGTGCCTTATGAGGTTTAAAGCTGTGGAGAGCCTCAATAATTTCATGAAGTCTAAGCGGTTCTTCTAGTTGAGCACTATCAGTATGATTGATTGTACAAGGATTCCAAACTATGTTAATATTTGTGGATTGCAGCTCTTGAGTCATAAACAGCTGATTATAGAAGTTTAGGATTAGTGTTTGTAAATCATTTTGATTATAGATCCAATTGCCTCTTGTATCCTTTAAGGCAGTAATTCTATCTCTCCTGCGTCTGTGTAGCGTAGACATATGAAAAAAATTCGTGTTTGTGTCCCCCTCATTTAGCCAGTTAATACGTGATTTTAATTTCCAAAAGTCCTCTTCGAGGCGTAATAGGTTACTATATTCTAAAGTTAACTGGGCTTCTAAATTTTGTAGGAATAGGCTCGTAGGATAGTGAATTGAAGATTGGATTCCTTGTAATCGTGCTAAAATCTTTCTCTTACGGTGAAAAATGTTCCCAAATGCAAATGATTCCATGTAGTGGCAGTTTCTTTAAAGTTCTCAACAGTCTTTAGTAAAGGCTCTTCTACTGCCCAATCTGTTTGAACAATTTGTTGGAATTGAGGGTGCGAAGACCACATGATTTCAAATCGAAATGGTTTATTAGTAATATAATGATTTGTATGTAAATTAATAAGTAAACGGCAGTGGTCAGAGTGGGTGCGGGGGAGGTGTGTAACAGTAGCTTCTGGATAATTAACCAGTCATCATTTGCTAGGAATCGATCCAATCTTTCTAATATCGTGTGACCATATGTTGTTTATTAGTCCAAGTAAACCGACTATCCTGATAGCCTAGGTCAATTAATTCACAATAATTTAAGCACCGTCTAAAATTATCTGACCTAGTGTTACAGATTGGTAAGCCACCAAATTTTTCCCTAGCTTCTAATATATCGTTAAAGTCGCCCCCTATTAACCAAGGCATACTTACAGTGTCTAATGTAGCTAAATTATCCCAAAGTATATTTCTAGAATTTGTGTCATTACGAGCATATATAGCAGACAATAACCAAGGGGGTTTAGAGGGACATACATGGACCACACAGTGGATTTCCTGATCAGTGAATTTCATTTCCCTCACATTGATACGATCCTCCTGCCACATTACCACTATACCACCTACTAAACCATTTGCAGGTGCTGGGGACATATTTGAAAAATTAAAATCAGCAGTAAGTTGCATATGATCATGCATGTGAGTCTCAAGTAGAATAGCAAGAGATGGTCGATGGTTGTCCAACAAGGATCTAAAATGCCTTCTAAACTCAGGATTGTGCGAGCCTCTACAGTTCCAAATTAAGAAATTCATATAGGAGTTAGGGCTTGTGTTCTGACCTGCCGGACTTTCGGTCGTCTGATCCAGACTCATAGGAAGCTGTAGAAGCGTCGGAATGATCACCATTGCATACTTCCCCGCCTCTTGGTTGGCTGGTGGCCTGAAGTTGAGACTGCATGTGACTAGCTCGGGCGGACTTTTGAGAATGAACTTTTTTTTGAATTGTTCTTTTAGGTTGTAGAACTGAACATTCTTTAGCCACCAGTAATCTGTCCTTGTCTCCCTCATCTCCGCTAATATTTCTACTAACTCTTGCCTTGTGTTGTTGTCTAGTGCGGGCGGAGATAGTGGTGGAGTTTGTAGGGGACTGGTTTGGGGAGTGAGACCGTCGAATGGGCTCAGTGGACTCGAGTACGGGGAGAGAGGATTGAAGAAAGTGAGAGGTTGAAACCATGGTGCATACATTGGTCCCATGTGGTGAGGTGGGTAAAAGGGAAGGAGGTTGGTTTATGGGTTCCATGTTGGACTCATTGGGCTCATATGGTATGGCCACTGAGCCTGGGTCGAGCTGGACGCCTGATGGTCGAGCAATAGAGGCTGCTGGGTTGTACACCATTATTGATGAGAGTATGCGTCCATGCCCAGCCGCATCCCTTCTGTGATAATTTCGGCTAAGTGGGTGGGGTTCTGAACTAATAGAACTATTTCCTGGTTGTTCAACTCTAGTGTGAAGATCAAGGCGTACACTTGTAACCCCATCTCCAACCATGACTGGAGGGGCATGTCCATAGTCATCGGTTGGGAGGTGTAAACCAGTGGAGATTGGATATGGGGTAGTTGAGGCCCCTGCATGGCTAGCTTGGGAAAATAAAATAATTGGGATTTGTTGATGGAGTTCTCCCTGAAGTTGGAGTTGTGAGGGAACGTCGGTCTCTGCATGGCTAAGGGGTGGAGAAGATTGTGGTTTATAGAGGTGTATTGAGGATGTAGAAATTGTCTGACTTGGTGAATTTGTAGAGAGGGGTAAATAGTCATGATGAGTAGCACATGCATGGTAATTATGAGTAGGCTACTCTAGCATGCAATGGGTTTGAGGATGGTTGGACGGTATAGTAGATGTGGCAATGGATAGTGAGGTGGCATGTAATTTGTCTTGGTTGGATTGGTCCAAGGGTGTAGTATGGTTGTTATGTGGCTGTTGAAGTGTACGTGTCTTTATCTCTGTAGGAGACGTATGAATTTCATTAACGGGAAAGGAGGAGTGGGAAAGTGTATCAAGTAAAGTGGTGTTAGAGTTAATAATGGTTGTTTTACTGGGCAAAGATATTGGCACGTGAGAAGGGGTTGGAGATTGGCTGATGAGGGTGTGCCTTATTGGCGTATGTAAGTCGTCTGGCCTGGAGTTACTGTGGGGTATACCTTGTGGATTTGGAGTGTATGGGTCGTCGAGTTCATCCATTGGCCCATTAGAAGTGAGCAGGTGAAAAGGATTTGTAGATTCTGTTTTGGGCTGTGTTGAAACGGGTGCCTTAGTATGGTGGGCCTTGCCCAATTGTGGTTTGGCTTGCAAGGAATGGTCGGTCAAAGCAGTGTGTTGAGGAGATTTCGCTGCCTCTCGCCTTCCTACACCGGTGGTGGATATCACATGTTTCTGACGGCTGATTGGTTTTCTGGTAAAAGACACTGTTTGCCATTCTGTGTCACTTTTTGGTGCAGTGGAAGGTTTAATATTAGAGTTGGAGGCCTGGTTTGCATAATTGACTTCTTCTAGGGACAGAATACTATAGGTGCAGACATAAAAGGCATGACCAAACCTTCCACACTTAGTATAGAGTATGTTGAGTCCTTCATATAATAGTGTCTGCCTTTGGTCGATGCAAATTCTAGCGTAACGTCCTCGAGTTGTGGTAGAGGTGCAGGTGTCGATTTTAAGCAGTTGCCCTAGCTTGGAGCCAATTCGTTGTAGAATCTCGGATCGTAGAATTCTGTTGGCAATTCTGGGAGTCTAACCCAGATAGATGCGTAGGTGAGTTGTTTTGATGAGGCTTTGAATTTGGGCTCCCATTTTCGGACGGTTAAGAAGTGATTCAGTATGAACCAAGGGCCACCATGGAGGGCCTTCACCATATTTTGTTCATGCTGGAATTTGATGAGGAAAAAATCCTCACCTAGGTCTATGATTGGTAGATCCTCTGTTGGTTTCCACAAGTCCAGTAGTTTAGTTCGTAGAACCTAGTGGGTAATTCGTCTCCCAAATAGCTTAACAATGACTAAATATTGCCAGGGTACGTAAAGTCGTGCCTTGTCAGTAGAAGTAATGGGAATAAATACATCTTCATCAGTAATGTTAGGAGAGGTTTCATCGGAGAGGTCAGGTGGGGTAACGGCGGGGTGTGCGTAATAGATAGAGTGGGTGATAAGTATTTATCTGTCAGAAGGGTTTGAAGAAAAATGGCTGGTTTAGAGGTGTTTAGTGGGATGTTGGTGGTGTCATCGATTTGCATAGATCCTATATCGGGTGGTTCAGTAGGTGAAGCATGTATTTGTTGGTATGAAGAAGAAGGTTCCATACTATCAATCTAGGTAAGCAGTGGCCGGAGTTGGTGGTGGAGAGAATTAGGCTACATTAGGAAAAGCTGGGAAATTGTAATTTTTCTCTTCCCCGAGTGGTGTAATTCGTCTAACACGACTCGACCGTTTTAAATTTTGTTCTTTGAAAAAAAATATGAAAAGAAATTTATTTACTTCCAATTTATACAATTCAATCTCAGAATTTGATCTTTATATTTTTGAGTTTGTTACATCGGGTAGTTGCTAATGTAATCATTCTTTAATGATAATTATATATCAATATTTGTAAACATACATATAATTAACAACATTTGACTTGCAATTGGATCGATAATACTTTAAGATTGAATGATAATATTTGATATGAACAACCACAGTAATATCTCTTTTTTAATCTTTTATCGTGACGTGTACATTTATAAGATCAATTCGTCACTAGTGAAATTTAAGTAGCTTACTTCTTTTTAATCTTATTGAAGTGATGGTTTTTTCTTTTTAATAATATCATATCATACGTACGGGGACATAAAAAAAGTAACCAATAAAAAAAATATTTTTTCTTGGAGAGAACACTTTACCTCATGAACAAAATTAGTCGGGAACTCAAGGAAGGGGCTTTGGATATGAATGGTTAAAAAAGAAAAATTAATATAAATCTTTGGGAAAAAAAAAAGGAAGAAAGAATATGCCATGAAAATCCTTTTCCTAATCTTTATCTAGGAAATTTAAAAAAATGAGCATCTTTTTAGACCAAAAAGGAACATGAATAAAAGAGATATTTTAGAAAAAAGAGTGATGCTTAATTGGTCTGTCAAAATCTGGATAAGAAAAATCCATTGCGCACCAAAGATTATATTGTGCTTTCATTTTTTTTTGTATTCAGATATAAAAAAATAAAAATAAAAAAATAAAAAGACGAACGAATTTAGACTTTATTCTTTTGCTCCTTTAACTATAAACCACCCAATGTTGGCACGTTTATAGCATTTTTTACCATGTCCCTACCTTCTTTTTCTGAAAATGGTGGTGTTTGGCTTAATTTATGCACATATAGACTGTTTTACTAGATACATAATATTTTACATAAAAAGTAGTCGCTTCTTGTGGTTTGCGAGAAGGAAAAAGGATGTTGCATCTGGCAAGAGAGGATTAAGAGAGAGCTTCGTCTATCGATGAACAACGGATTGACGGAGCTTTTGGCATTGCTTTATTTTTTTCTCCTTTCCTATCAGTGAGTTCCGACTCTTTTGTTCGAAATTTCTTCGTTTGTACTGAACCGCTTGCAGAATCAAATTATGTTCCACAAGATCCTATATCAGCTATACATTCTCCTTGGATTTATGCCGATGACGTCACCAGTGGGCTGCAACATATGCTACAAGGTTGAATCAGTCCACTAAGGGATGATCTTATACATGATTTCAGCGATGTGTTCAAGTCAAAGACTTAGGCGATCAAAAAAAGAATACTTGAAAGAAAAATCTTCTAAAGTATCTATCCAATACGCGAGAGCGTCATATAGAATAACTCTATCCTTAGGTGCGTCAAAATTGCCCAAATCAACACATGATTGAAACACAATAATCAAATAGTTAAAGAACTAACCCATAGCTCTTTATTTCAAAATCAACGACATTATTTTTGAATTTGTTTCCTTTTTAGTTTCGATCTTAGGTGCATATTACTGGAAAGAACAACTTATGATATACTTTACAGGCATGATGCAATGGAGAACAGATAATTACTATTACTATAATAATAACATACTCATTAATATCCCACACTGTGAGATCAAAAAAGGGTAGTGTATACGCAAACCTTACCCCTACCTATAAAGGGATAGTACCAAAAAAGACATATAAAAGCAGAATAAAAATAACAAGAGAACAAGGTGATCAACGATGAAAGAAAATAACGGCTCGTCATAAAAACCTACCACCAATAGAAAGCGAGGTTGCGTGCCAATGCTACTGTTATGAACACTCTAGACATAGCTACTCTACTACCCTAATCCTCGACCTCCATATCGTCCTATCAAGGGTCATGTCCTCGGTCAGCTGAAGCTGCGCCATGTCTTGCCCAATCACCTCTCCCTACCTCTTCTTTGGGCTACCTCTAACCTCTCCGTAAGCCCTCCAATGTCAACCTCTCACACCTCCTCACCGATGTGTCTGTGATCACCTAATCTTGTCCTCAATAGGGGCCACACCGATCTTGTCGCCAATAACCTCATTTCTAATCCTATCTAACCTGGTGAGCCCGCATATCCATCTCAACATCCTTATCTTTGCTACCTTCATCTTCTGGACATGAGCAATCTTGACTGTCCAACACTCAGCCCCATACAACATCATTGGTCTCACCACCATTCTACAGAACTTATCCTTAAGTTTCGGTGGCACCTTCTTGCCACACAAAATACCGGAAGCGAGTCTTTATTTNCCCCCCCCCCCCCCCCAAATACAATGTGTGACATCTCCATCAATCTCTCCATCCCCTGCATAATAGATCCAAGGTACTTAAAACTCCCTCTCCTAGGGATGACCTGTGAGTCCAACCTCACCTTCCCTTCCCCTCCTTGAGTCTCGCTACAGAACTTACACTCCATGTATTATGTCTTAGTCCTGCTCAACTTGAAACCTTTAGATTCCAGGGTCTGCCTCCACACCTCTAATTGTGCGTTCACAACGTCTTGCGTCTCGTCAATCAGTACAATATCATCTGCAAATAGCATGCACCACGACACCTCCCCTTGGATGTGGCGCGTCAGTACGTCCATCACCAGAGCAAACAAAGAAGGGCAAAGTACCGACGCCTGATGCAACCCAATCATAACCGAAAAATGGTCTGATTCCTCATCCACTGTCCTCACTCGGGTCTTTACTCCATCATATATGTCCTTAATCAACCTAACGTAGGCAACAAATACAACTCTAGACTCTAAACATCTTCATAAAACCTCCTTCGAAACTTTATCGTACGCCTTTTCTAAGTCGATGAACACCATATACGAATCCTTCTTAGTCATATGGTAAATATCATGTTATAACTCACAAAATCACATCAATAGTATAAAATTATTATTTTACGTTATTGTAGTAGATATTGTCGTAGTCTTTTATTTCTGAATATTTGTTTTTGTCTAGTCTATTTTGGTGTATAATTTTATCTAGCTTTTTCTAATTCTATGTTGATAATTGAAAGTTTTATGTGCGTCTTTATTTATGTATTCATTTTTCTTTGTGTTTCCACACTTGTGAATAGAATAATGGATTTTCAAGAATATTCCATCTAATTATTCCTTTGCTATGACGCACGTTTCCAATCTTAAACTCCAGTCTGAACATTTCATTATTATGTTTATTAGTACTATTTAAACACTTTATTCCTTTTCTTTTCTTACTAGACATTGTCTGTTGGATTGCATTACTCGCAGTCCGAAACTAGAATTTTTATTAAGGGATGTTAAAGTATATAAAAAGTAAATATATTAAAAAATTAAGGGGAGTTAATACATAATATATATACATACAATTTATTTTTTATTTAACTACACAATGTATTTTTTCCTGTGAAGGGGTGTTATTTGACACCCCTACCTATTAGGAGGCCCCGCCACTGTCTGCAATCAAATTTTGGAGTTTATGGGTGTGTTTGGTATAACGAAAAATGTTTTCCATGAAAAATATTTTCTTGAAAAACAAATAGTAATCTTATTCATTTTTCGGTGTTTGGCGCGCAAATTAAGGAAAAATACTTTTTCAAGAGTATTCATAAATAATTTATATACAATAAACATGAAGCCAACTTTCAAGCCAACAACCTTCCTAACTCACAAATTTCATAAACTTTCGAACCGCTAAACTTTCGAAACCGCAAAATTTCGAATTTGTAAACTTTATAATTTCTAAACCCGTAAATTTTCAAACACATAAACCTCCCAACTCATAACTTTGGAACATGTAAAATTTTGAACCTGTAAATCGAAAGATGAAAAAACTAAAACTGAAAATATATATTTTTTTAAAAATCTCGGGAGGGGTGGGGGGTGGCAGGGGCAGGGGGAGTATGCAGAAAAACGAAAAGACAGAAATTTGAAATTACCAAAAAAAAAAACTTTTTTTTGGGGAACATTTAAGCCAATCAAACATGGAAAAATTACAAAATATTTTCCTTCATACCAAACACACCCTATGAATTTTAATTTTTTCATGAAACTCATAAATCGTCTTAATTATTTGGTTCGTAATTAAATTTTTATATATATTTAAATGAACTTTGTAATAAAAATATATTATTTAAGTAAAAGTAATTAAGTCAGCCGAACCCACACCTAATAGACTAGCCGCATTACTGTTTGTCGCGTACAATGAAAATGACCTCCTTTCTATCTTTTATTAGTATGTGGAGGGCCACAAGTAAAGAATATGTCTTATAAATACATATTATTATCTGTTGATACAGTGTAATTAAGATAAGGATTAACTTAATTATAAACACCCAATGAGAAGAAAACAACACAAAATCTCACGCGGCAAACTGATTCTGCATTATTTGAGTCTTAGGTAAGCTCATACATCACATTTGCTGACTTCCATCCTAGTATGTTAGGTGGACTATTAACGATCATAAATCGCATTCAACAAATGTGATTTTTATATCCCGTTCGATAAATACAATTTATAAATTCGCAGTCAATACTTGACGTTGCATGATCCGGAAATCACGGGTTTAATCTGCAAATAATTTCTAGCAGAAATGTAAAGGTAAAACTGTGCATATAATATCGAATCTGGTCCGGCTCTTTATCGACCCATACATAAAGGGAGCTTTATACACAAGACTTTCCTTTTTAGTGGGGTTTTGGACATAAGAATTGTAAAATTTGGGGAAAAAATGAATTTCTTTTTCAAATGAAAATGATATTTGAAAATTAGAGTTGTGTTTGAATATGAATATAATTTGGGGTTGTTTTTGAATTTTTATGAGTGATCTTAAGTGAAAATTTTGAAAAATAGTTTTTTGGAGAATTTCAAATTTTCAATTTCAAGTGAAAATCGAAATTTTCACGACCAAATACTAATTTCGAAGAAAAATCGAAAAAAGGGAATATTTTTTTAGTTATTTCTTAAAGAAATTCTATTATTGCCATTGTAGAGCCAACAGTAAGAATCTTCTTGCTATAATAGTATTGAATTATTAGTTGATAATGTCACTAGCTATTTGGAAATAGTAGCCTATCTATTTTGTGTCAAGTTGAAAATTGTTCATATTAGAAGTTAAATATAGAAAACTCTTCTGTTAACTTAAGGCTGAGAGATAAGATAAAATCTAAAATAATTAATCCTCTAAAACCAGAAATAAGCGTGAATCTAATAGGGGAAAAGAACAAGAAAAAATATTTTTTTTTATTTTATGTCACTACTAGAAAATAGGTCTATTGCAATGACAGATTTTGCAACAGTTACATAACCGTTGCATTAGACCATCTATTGGAATGGTTGCACCCGTTGCATAAGCCTGTCGAACCTATTGGAACATCACTAAAAATAAACCGTTACAATAGTACAATAACCGTTACTACAGATTTATCTATCGTAACAGTTGTCGTAACCATAACAATAGCTTCATGTATGGTAACGGTTATTTGGAAATTTTGGCTTTTGCAACGGTTTTGCTTTCCCCCTATAATTTCCCTCTTCTAATTTCACTAAACCCAATTTTACTAGCGCCTAACTTTTTTTTTTTAATTCCTAAAACTTGTTCTCTTAACCTTAAAACATAGTAAAATCCCTACACCTTCTCGTAGCTTCGACCCTTGAAACCCTAACCCCTCCGGCGAGTCACTCCTGCAAGTCACTCTGTCAAGGCTCTAGCACATCTCTTCAACCTCACAGAGCCTAGGGGAAAGTAATATTATGGTAGAGACGAAGAGTCAAGGTCTGGTTCTTTCAGGCTGCCCTTCTTGAAGGGCGTGCTTTATGGTACAAGAGTCCATTTCCTCTGAGATCCATGTATCTGCTACCAACTGAAGTGAGAGTGAGACCATCAAAGTTCTCTGTGCTTGGGTAAGTTACCAATCTTGTTTTATTAAGATTTTATTTTGTAATTTATCTTTAATTGGATGAATAAAATTATTTGATTAATATCCAATTAGATATCCCTAACTGTGTGGGTAGAAAAAAGAATTGAAATTTCCCAAGTGTGTCATCTAATTTTGTTTATGGTATTTGCGAGCTTGTATGCTTGATTGATTTTTCACTCTTGAGCTTTTGGATTTCATTGTATTATTTCTGTCATGTTATGTAGATCCCTTGTGCTATTTCTAAAGAAGTTTTGAAGCAAATGGGTATAACTGTAGATTTAATTATTGGCACTACCTAGGAGTGAAATGTTTGTAGCGTATTGAATTGATGTTTCAAAAAATTTGGGGAGAAATCTGCCCCATATTTGTTGAAGCAGTAATTATAATTTTTAGGCTCACAAGTGTTTTTCTTAGGCTCACAAATGTTTGAAATCTTCTTATATTGTTTCTTTAATTCACTTGTGTTTGATAGGTTATGTCTGGGATTTATATTGCATATGTCATCTGTAGTATATGTATTTCTCGCACAAGGTAGGTATTGTAATCCATGAAATCTAACTATTGCGGGTGAGTAATGTTACTTTACAGATTACTAGCAGGCCACCCACTTATGGTTCGCAGAAAATAACCAGTATAATTTCTTCCTTTTTGCACCCCTATGCATTAATCTGAACAAATATACGTATTTCTTGACATGCTAAAACTTATTTTACCAGTGTGGTTGATGGAGAGGATACCAGAGAAGACGAAAGTGATGAAAAAGAGATTGAAATGACTAATGAATGCAACGGAGATAGATCTTCAGATACAAACATAGATGGTGGTGAAGGCTAGTATTCCCCGATAGGCAATTTATTTCCGAAAATAATACAGAGAGGAAAAGCTCTTGAGGTATCATGACTTTTTTTTTACTCTCTTTCTTGATTGTTATATTGGTGTTGATTGGACTACATAGATGTATGGAAATAACCATTTGAAATGCAAGGTTATTTCCATAAATGAAGTGAAATACTTGCAAAATGGTAGATCTCATGTCAAAGTGGAGTTTGTACTTTAAGATCTCTCTGTTGCATATAATATATCAATAATAAAAATTGAAAATCTTTTAGACTCACTGTATAATCTTTGTCACTATGAAGGTAATTTTACTTCTACTTATAATATTTATATACAGGGTGTATTTATATTAAAGTTCATATAATTTGAGTTCCCATATCAACCTAAAAAGCAAGAAAAAAGAAGTCAAATACCATATGATTAGTCACAGACATATTGACATGGTAAACTTTGAGAAATGATACAATAGAGAAATGGCACATATCAATTTTGTAGCATAGAGAATCCTTATAATCCTTGCATAAGTATATTTTCTCCTGTAGGAATGTCCAAGCTTCAGTCAAAACTTGCATATAATCCTTATAATGAGCCTAACATTGAAGTTTTCAGGTTGTAAAAGTATATTTGTCCATGATTATTTCTGCACAAGATGCTTTATATGACCAGAGTTATCAATAACATTTGTAGTCTTGTGTGGCATGCATAACTATGTGCCATGATTCAACTATTGATAGATTTTAGCATCACATTACTGATTAATTCCAACTTATTGATTATTCATTACCATTTAAAATTTTTGCTAATATTTTTTTTGCAGTATTTGGTTTTGCAAGTAAGTTGGGAGATTAAAGATGAGAATTATGTGCGTAATCAACCCTTGTACGATCTTGAAGATCAACACAAAAGATTAAGGTGAGAGCTTTCTAACTAATCAAACTCTTGTTTCAGTTGTATCTTGTTTATTCTTTTTCTTATTTGTTTTAGTTTAGCATTGGTCTGATCTATCCCTTCAAATTCTCTCACATAATTCTTTTTTGGTCTAGCACCCTTTTCGCTTTTGAATTCTCTACCTTTATCCATTACTATGGATGCATCACATTCCTACAACAAAGATAAAGAAAATTTTGGACTTCTTGTCAAAATTTATGGGTGAAATAAATAATAATAATATGGCCTTTATTAAATCCGCTTATTCTAAATTCTAAATCCACATCGTTGGAATAAGATTTCTACTCCTTGTTGTTGGAAGAATACTTTTACCATTTCGCTGTATGCATGTAATTATAAAATTCACCACATGATAGTTCATGACTAATGGAAGATGCACAATGTGAGAGTTTTTGGTTGCCGGACATTCATTTGACTATACACTAGCAGCTTACTTCACTTGTGTAATTAGTATTGTACGATGACAATGCTTCCGCGATAGTTTGATTGGTACTTCTCTTCTGTGTTGTACGTATGGTCGCAATTGGTGTCTTATTCAGTAGTAATTTCTGAATCATCAATGGAAAAACATGATGAAACTATTATTTCTTGGTCAAGGTTAATATATTTTTAAATGTTGTGTCTTATTCTAGCACTTAGTTCATTTTTGGGACTGCTTTGAATTTGCAATTCTGGGAGTACTTTGAATTTGCAGTTGGAAGTCTTATTGACTTCGTTGAGCTGAATTGCATTGTTAAACATTACAACACCATTTTGATTGCAATCAGTAATCTCTCTTTTATTGGCCATATATAGAGCCTTTAGTTCATCTCTGGGTGGGAAAATTTGATTTCAATTATTTTTCATTATAAGTGCTGACTTGTTTAGGGATGGATTTGCAATAAGTGATCTTTCTTTTAACTGGCCATATGCAGATCTTTTAGTTCATCTCAGGGACTGCTTTGAATTTGAATTTGCGAAGCTTTATTAACTTATTTGAGCTGAATTGCACTTGAAGTTTCAAGGTACTACTTAGATTGTACTAGATGTTAAATTCTTTTAAAAAATTTACTAAATTATTTATTTTCATCTGTTATAGGTGGATCGATCGGATGAGCAAAGAGTGGATGAAAGCAACAAAAATATTGGTTAGAGTTATAAAATTATTTTGAAAATATTAGTGTATTAAGATATTTTAGGAATCTTTTATTTTGGATTTTTATTAGTTTGAGAGCTTATGTATGCTTTTGAATTGTTAGACAATAGTATAAAATTTATTATTGTGGAAAGTCTAAATAAATTATTGCAATTGTTTCAACAAATTGTTTGCAAGCCTTCATGAACTGTTGCGGTAGCTCCTAATAACTGTTGCAATAGTCTCAATAAACTGTTGCAGTAGCTCCTAATAACAGTTGCAATAGCCTCTAATAACCGTCACGTGAACTCCTAATAACCGTCGCAATATATCATCTAAACTGTTGCTATAGAAGAAAATATCAGTCCCTAAAATGATATTGAGACGATTTTGAACCGTCCCATTTGACTAATTAACCGTTACAATAGATGTACCTATCGCAAGGGTAACACCATTACCATACAGATGCCTATTGCAACAACTGTCCAGCTATCGCACAAAATCGTTGCGATACAGCTATTGGCACGCGATCTGGTGGGACGGTCCCCAAACCGTTGCAATAAGTCTATGACAACAGTTTTCGTATCTATTGTAACGGTTTTGCCATTGTTGCCGTAGATCAATTTTCTAGTAGTGTGTGAATTTTCAAACTACATGATAATTTAGTATTTGTGTATTCATGAAATTTTCTTGTCAATCAATTAACTATACCTCAATTCTAAAATAATTAGACTCACTATATGAATCCTCTATATATCTACCGCGTTTTTGAAACCTAACAAGTAACAATCGAATTTTAAAAAAAATATTTATTTAATAGGTTGATGTCATAGTAGTTGGTTATAAGAGGTGATATATTTGATCAATTTATTCTTGGATGAATTGTATCATGCCATCAAAGGCTCTATTATTAATCTATGTTGCGCATATTCTTCAAAAAATTTTGTCGTACTTCTGTTGAATCTTTCAAAAATATACTATTTTTCGAGGATCCAAACGCATCCTTTGATATTTTTGCGAAGTCTGGGCAACATAATTGTTAATGAAAAGATAATGGATAAAGTTGTGATCCTTCAAAGAATCTTGGAAATTTTGCAGCTTTAATTTCCAACATAAAAAAATGGTAAAAATAACACGGGCTAACCAGTTTTTGGACTGGTCATTCAAAAATAGCCAGTGTTTGCAAAGTCATTGAAAAATAGCCACTATTTTGCTGCAACACGAAAAGTTTCAGCATAATATACTGGCGATCGTTGCACCTGTGTATGAACTTCCAACATATGATGCTGGAACTCCAACACATGGAAAGTTCCAGCATAATATACTGGAGATTGACGCACATGTATATGAACTTCCAGCATATTATGTTGGACCGGTATATTATACTGGAACTCCAGTATATTATACTAAGTCCAGTATACTTATGCTGAAACTCTAGTATATTATACTGGAGTTCCAATATACTTATGTTGGAACTCCAGTATATTATATTGGAGTTCCAGTATATTATACTGGAATTCCAGTTTATTATATTGGAGTATTTTTGTATTTTGAATAGTGTTTTCGTTCAGATTTATCTATACATGAAAAATGGATAAATTTCGATTACTTTTAAAATTGTGGTTATTTTTGAATGACCACTTGAAAACCTAGCTATTTTTGAATTTCTCCCTAAAAAATGCAGAAGGTAAAGTTGTGATCCTTCAAAGAATCTTGGAAATTTTGCAGCTTTAATTTCCTACATAAAAAATGCAGAAGGTAAAACAAGGGAAATGAACACATCTAATAATCCCTTAGTTATCTAGTACTGTAAAAACTTGTGAGTACTTCTTTTTCCTTTATCACAACCCCTTGTGGTGCGACATTTCCCTCCCGTCAGGAGGATTAACAGTGTTCTCACTTACGTCCGCACGACTTAAACCTATCTAGTATTTTTAGTTAGAATCGTCATTGCCTTCTGTTAACTCTCCATCCTTCAATGAATTGATTGACTCTTGAGATAACTCGGTTCGATATTGTTGCACCACCAAAACTGATGCTGTAGTTGAAAATTCTGGACAAGCTAACAAGTTACCTAATGGCCCTAATTCTGGACAATCACTCTTTTTATCCAATGCTGCTACTACTTGACCCTCAGACATTCTCCCAACAAGAAACAGATTGCATCGACTATATGAACGAATCGATTCTATAGTCCCTGCAACATCCTTTTCTGTCTTCTCCTCATATTTGATTGAACCATTCTTGGAAATTTTGTGTTTTAAGTCGATAAGTAACTCTTCATCCTTGGAATTTGCCTCGGGACTATATGTTTGTTCCATATCTAACTTAACACTTTTTCCAACAACCTCAGGGTCTAGTACAAAACGAACCACGACTAAGTTAATGCCAGGGTGCTCTGCCATACGCGTACCATAAGCAAGAGCTTCGCGATCATCATAGCCTCCAAAGAACAAGACGGTTACTTTAAAGTTAACATTGCTGGCGGATACATGAGATGCACCACCTAGTCCTCGGTCTACTAATATACCAACTGAACAAGGCGCGTGCTGAAGTACTCTCCGATTTACATGCCTAAGATCAGCTCTTGTTGTTTCCAAATGTCCATCGATTCGTTGATGTTTATGGAACGGGAGAATTATCATGGCGACCCTTTTTCTCTCTGCACTAGCGATGATGTCCTCGTGCATGCTATTCATAGGAGAGATAGCAGTTGTAGGCCGGATAGAGACCTTACTGAGTTGCTCAAAAGTCTCAAAAGCAACAACAACTTGATTAGAATCTGAAACTTCTCCCTTTTTCCAAAAGGGAAGTCCATTTTTTCTAGCCTTGTGCACCATTAGAATAGCTGAAGATCTTTCGGAAAGCTCCATAAGATGCATTGCATAGACGCGGAGTCCTTCTTTCTTCACAGTACCACGAGAAGCCTCGATGAGATTGATCATTGTGGGAATGTTCTTTGTACAGTGGAAACAGGTCAAGATTCGGAGTTGTTTGCTCGTGTCTTTCCTCTCAATCGTTCTGTTCTTGTATTCGGTTATAGCCAGTTTAGCTGGCTTATATACCGATACAACTATAGGTGTCGTGATGAATGTTGTGAAGAGCGCCATCAAAACCATGATCGCAAATGTTTGATCATTCAATACCTGCAAAATTGATCATTCGAAAACAATGTAAAACTTACAGTAAGTAAATGTTAAAATCGACAAAAGTGTACAACAACAACAAACCCTCGGTGTAATCCCATAAGTGGGGTCTGGGGAAGGTAGTGGATACACAGACCTTACCCCTACCCTATAAAGGTAGAGAGGCTGTTTCCGATAGACCCTCGACTCAAGGTAGACAAAAGTGTAGGCGATCAAAATGAGACATACCCCTCTATCTTTTCCAATGTTAAGGACAATGAGCTCCACCAAGCCTTTAGTGTTCATCAAGAAACCAAGCGTAATAGCCTCCTGAACCGGCATCTTACACATGAGTGAGACCACAATAGTACCGATAATTTTCCCAAAACATGCTGTAAATATGACTAGAACAAGAAGACCCCACGATTGTACGCCTTGAATAGTAGCTACATTTGTCTTTAATCCACTGGAGACGAAGTAAAGTGGAAGAAATAGACCGGAGACAAGATCCTCGACTTTTTCCACTAGAGCACCAGAAAATGGCCCTTCCTTTGGTACAAGAACTCCGAGCACAAACGCTCCAAATAGGGCATGAATACCAATAGTATCAGTAACAAATCCTGCAGCTAAAACAGCTGCTAATGTAGCACAGATATATAACTCATTCACTGGCTCGCCCTGAGAGCAACGTTTAGCCATCCATTTGAATATAGGAGGACCGATGAATATGCAAAGTAGGACAAAACCTGTCCCACACAAAAGTACCCATAGTGAAACAAGGGGCGAATGACCGGTACCTGAAAGGGCAATAGCAAGAGCAAGTAGAATCCAAGCAGCCACGTCGTTAACTGCTGCAGCAGACATTGCCATTCGACCAACATCTGTCGTTAAAAGCTTGAGTTCAGCTAGGATACGAGCCAAGACGGGGAAGGCTGTAATAGAAAGGGCTACTCCCATGAATACTAGAAAAGGTCCTTGACTAACTCCTTTAGCAATAGTTCCTCTGAGAACAAAGGATGTCCCTATTCCTAATGCAAAAGGGACACTGATTCCAGCTAGTGCAATACTAAGAGCTTTCTTTCCAGTTCGACGAAGAGACCTTGGATCTAACTCGAGCCCAACTAGGAAAAGAAAGAAGAGGAGGCCAAAGTTGGCTAAGGTATCTAACACTGTGAGACTCCTTGATGGAAATATTGCGTGCAAATACTTCTCGTTCCGGCCAAGGGCAGACGGACCAAGTAGAACTCCTCCCTACAATAACATTAGATCAATTATCACCTCTTTTCTGCATCAGCAAGTAATCTTCCAGAGTTGATGAGTAGAGTAATATTTTATCAATATCATGCAACTCAAAATAGTTATATTCATCTCTTAATAAGTTACACTGAAAAGTTCTTTAACTAGGATTGCTTTCTTCTGTACTTGACTCCTTTTTTCCTTAATCTTAGATCATATAGAGTACAGACAGCAATTTAAAGCCTCTCATTTCTATAAGATGAAGGGAAGCCTTAGAGCAACGGTAAGTTAAAGTTGTCTCCGTGTGACCTATAGGTCACGAGTTCGAGCCGTGAAAGCAGCCACTAATGATTAGAGTAGGTTGTCTTCATCACACCCCTTGGGATATAGGTCACACGTTCGAGCAGTGAAAGCAACCACTAATGATTAGGGTAGGCTGCCTTCATCACACCTTTTAGGATATAGGTCACACGTTCGAGCCGTAGAAACAGCCACTAATGCTTGCATTGAGTATGTTGCCTTCATCACACCCCTCGGGGTGCAACCCTTTCCGGAACTTGTGTGAATGCGAGATACTTTGTGCACTGGACTGTCTTTTTTCATTTCTATAAGGTAATATGTCTGTGTAAAAATAATTCCTATACTAATTATTCCTAAACTCCTCATGCATTTGATGCACTTAGTTACAATCTGGATATATGGTCTCACACAAAGTCTAATGTTCTATAGAACATTTCCAAATATAGGTGCCTTATGCTTAACACTAGAATAATAACTAGCTGTCCTGTAACATTGCCATTAGCAATTCATAGAATAGTAATAGGGACCATGTGCTTGAGTTAACCTTAATAAATAATAGGATCAATAAAGCTAAAACTTTCATCACATGAATAAGCATGTAATTAAGCCTGAAACATGTTGGAACATGTTCAAGATTTTGTAGGGCACTATATATAACAAATCATTATATCCCATCAATTTTTCTTAGAATCTTTCTCTCTGGCGTTCCCTACTCTTCTTGCTTGGACAAGTCTGGATTAGTGCTAATCAGAGACGGATCCAGGATTTAATGCCTATGTGTTTCTGCAACGATCTCGAGTAAATTTTCAATAGGAACTAGGTTCATATTCAAACATTTATAGATATTTTGCAAATTTTTCAAACACATTTACACTGTTTGGACAAAATCTACTGGGGAGGTGGATCCGCCCCTGGTGCTAATGGATGCACATGGCATGCAATGCGTGGACACGTCCACTTGCTTTTGACTCAAATTACATATATATAATGCGAAGAGTTTAACTTATATGCACTGACGGTTTTATACCGCTCATGAGATTAGCAACTTGAAAATTAAGACATGTTACTTTTTACGACAAGTTAAAATATACTAATAGTGTAAAAATTCAGGAGAGAAAGACTTACAACAATCTCAGCAATGACGCGGGGTTGTCTTAAAGGGCGAAGAAGATAAGCGAGGACTCGAGTGAGTACAAGCACCAAGCATATTTGTACAATGGCAAGAGGAAGTGCATAGTCCAATGGATTGTCACCTTGGAATACTCCATTTGAGGTTGCTTTCATTGGTGGTGGACATTTCATTGGTGAAGTTGAAGCCATTGTTGAGATTCAAGAGTACAACCCCAGATCAACCAGTTTAGAAATAGCAAAATCTATATCATTATTCAATGTCTCTGCACATCAAAATCATGTACAACACCAATTAAATTACAACTTTTTTGTATTATCAAAAAAACATATCTTTCGCATTTTCCTAAAAAGCAGCATTAGTTCCTGACATGGTCATAACAACAACAACAACATATCCAGTATAATCCCACCGGTGGGGTCTAACGAGGATAGTGAGTATGCAGACCATACCCATACCTCGAGAAGCAGAGAGACTATTTCTGATAGACCCTCCGCATCATTAATTCTATACATGGTCTTCTAAGTAAAAACCACTCAAAACATGGTCTCACATCCCCAAACTAAATGCTTATCCACATCCAATATTTATTTCAAACTAAACAATCTAACATTAATAGTTAAAAACCCTCTATTTTAGTTATATGCTAAACATTTATAACTTTTTAAATTTAAAAATAATTTAACTTAAACTTTTCATTAGTGAGAAATTTTTAGAATCGCTCAAATACTATGAATTGTTTAACACCATAAATTTCAGAAGTTTTACGATCACAAAAATATTATGATATGTTTACATTCTTGGTTCCATCTAAACACAACCAAGTGAAAGTACATTTTTAACATCTCCTTAGAGGCTAACTTATGTTTAGAGAAGAGGAGTCACTAGACCCCGTTAACTTCGCCAAAAATTCTGAATATAAAAGTATGTATATATATATTAAAAACAGTCATATATTTTGTTTGGAACCTTTAAAATCAAAAGTCCGATAAGAGCACTGGTTCGTTGAGCCCACCTTCAAATTATGAGACCGCCTCTGTGCATCTCCCCCACCCACCCCATCCCTAGCTTTCTGTAAACTTACACCCAGAGAGAGAGAGAGAGAAACCTGAATGCTGGAGAGTTTGGAGAAAATTGAAAGGGAGAAAATCTGCACATTAAAACACAATATTTTTCTCTGCAAAATTTAATTTCAGACGAGAAATTTGGTAGGGAAAGAGCAGTTTTTTTTTTGTATGAAGATACAAAGAAGATGACAAAGAAAAAGTGGAGAAAGGGGAGAGAGAGAGACTTTTCCAAAATGTTTGGAATTAATGACAACTGCTTTTGGCAAGTCAATTGAGAACGACAAAATGAGAAATATAGAAAGAGAAAGATATGGGAAAATGTGTGAAGCTATAACACAAGCCTTCCATTTACGCTTATATTTATAGAGCCGTGAAAAAAATATGTTTGTCATCAGAAGTGATACGTTCATAAATACATTAAATATTTTGCGCTCGATATCATATAATAAGGAATATTATTTAGCATTAAGAGTGACGGTTCGTTACAGAAAATTTAGCATTTATATTCACCGTTATATTTTCAATGTTTCTCATAATTGATATTAAAAAAGGGCACGACCCTAGCACCTTGTTCATAGCTATAAAAATTGAGCTGAGTGATCATTGTAAGCGACATGAATTTTCTGCCTAAACTTACACTGTATTTTATACAAAGCTTAATACAATCTTATTTTCTTGCTTTTTGATGTCATCATTGTTGTATCCGGAAACTTTGTTCCTGGAACTGTCATCTCTGTTGTTTCATCTACATTTCGAGGTTAAGCATAATTATATTATTTCAGGATCAAATTAGTTCACTTGTCTGAAAACCACGTATAAATTCAACTATACCGTTTTACGGATAAACAATATTATAATTGTATGGTTTAAACTGACAAACGATGATCAGGGGCGGAGCTAGGGTAGCAAAAGGGGGTTCGGATAATTACACTGTATATGTGAGATTTAATTTTTTTTGGGGGAATATTTAGCAGGTGTTGAATCCTTGACTTCTTAGTATATTTACTTCTTTATATTTAAATCACTTTTGTAATAATTCTTACTTCACCACTGACATGACATATCTTAAGTGTGTCTTTTCCTCAACTTTTTTTTTACTCGAACGATAATTAGTTAATACGTAGTTTTATCTCAATATATTATTTAACCTTACTTTGGTGTAGGAAATCAAGTTTGGATAAGCTTTATATATATATATATATATATATACTAGAGCTTATGCTTTATATATTTGACGGCAAAAATTAATATAATCATGTCATTTGTAAGATAATTATAAGTGAGTGAATATTTATAATAGAGTTTTATTGTAAGTAACCAAATAAAAATTAAGTAACTATCTTGCAATTACAAGTTAAACTAAAATAATAATGTAAAATATCTTTACTATGCCAGTTTACATAATTTAAATCTTTTTCATTTGTTGTAGCTTTTCGTCATAAAAAAGAATGATATTCCATATTTGGTACAAAACATTATGTTCGAGTTTTCTCAAGGGAGGTTTTATGTGATTTAATTATTTTGCAGGGTTACTTGCACCATATTATTAGGCCAAAAATTAAAATAGTTGTAATATTCCATATTTGTTTATGACTTAGATTCCAATTTGATCAGCAATATTATTCAAATTATTGAGTCATACACACTTATGAAACACAAATAAAGGGAAAGAAGTGAATTTCTTGGAAATTGCGTATTCTACAATATCGACATGTTATCCTGTCTCTGTATATGGTAGCCTTTTCGATTTTAATTTTTTTTAAACAAGTTGTATTATCTCATACTCACTGGATTGATTAATCAAAACTTGCCGCGTATGGTCCATTAAAGGGAGAAGCATGTATGTTTCATTTTCGGGACTCAAACTCCGAGACTTTTAATTAAAAATAAAAATTAGGGGCTGATACACGTTAGTCGAAGTGGTGTTATCCGACACCGCTTCGCCGTAAAAGTTTACTAAATAAACCTATAATGAGTGTAGCAAATCAAATATATAAATTAAATGAAACTATTTGACAAAAGAGTTTACTTGGTTTGATGGGCAGCCTGTCCAATTTCATCACGTAAAGGGTGGGTGATCGAAAACTCACTTAGCTTTTTTGAACATTTTTGAAGTATCTTTAGTTTAAAATTAGATTCTGTTAGAATTGAGCTCTATCCTATAAGCTAAAAACATTAACTAAAGTGATAAATAAATAAACAAATATAACATGTAACGATTTTAGTATAACTTAAATAGATTTAGTTCTATAATTTTGAAAAAAAATTAACTCTTCTTTTGTTATAATATACAACTTCTGAATATCGGATTTGCTGGCGGTACTCTTCTCAACTTTTTATCTTTTATATCGTTTTTAGTGATTTATTTTTTAAATGATGACACCGCTTGCAAAAAATTCTGCGTATGCCCCCGGTAGAAATATCACATCCATCCACCATATCCATTGGTAGTTATTTTTGAAACGCGGAAGAAGTAAAGAAAATAATTCCTGATCTCCTACAAAATTTGTCTTAGTAGTGATTCCGCCAAGATATCGAGTAGTTCATATAAATTGATCATAGGCATGTTTGTGCCTTCAGACGAGAAAGAAAGAGTAGAAAAGGTAGGTTTTTCATCGATTAGTCAAAACTAATCAAAGTAAAGGTATTCATTCAAACAGTAATGGCATATTGATAAAAAAAAATCTCCTTTCCGATTTCGACGAAGCAGGTAGTTCAATTTCAATATAAAATCAGTCTTCTCTTTCAAACAAATTGTAGAAAGGTGATCTTAATAAGCAGCGGCAGAGTCAGGATTTGAGGTTTATGAGTTCAGATTTTCAACTATTTTAAGTTACTGAGTTCTAAATTAATAAATTGTATATATTCAATGAATTTCTCAAGACAAACACAGGTCTGAACTAAAGCTACTGGACTAAATTCAGACGAACCCGCAATCACAAAGCTAGCTCCACCCTTGTTAATAATTTCATTTTGTTTTAAACTTAATTTACTTGTATTTGAAGTCAATGGATTAGAAAAGAGAGAGAGAAAAAGAGTTGTTTATAAGCATTATGTCCATATCGTTGACTTATCTTCAATTATCGATGGAAAATAATAATAATATGGGATTCTATCAATAAATGTAGCAAATCAATGCACATTTCCCTTTCTTCATGGTTGCATATACCTCTTTTGTAATTTTTAATTTTAAAATTTTTCAACTTGTCTTCCATGTGCGTAAACAAAATATTCGGTGAAAACTGGGGTATTATCACTTTTAGCCCGTGTAAGAAATTATTTTGTATTCGATAATCGAAAAATGGTATAAAATTTATATAATTTTTGTATATAACATACAAAAAATATATATATATTTTTCAACTATTATTTAATTTGAGAACGGCTATACAATGTCATTTCCCCACCAAAAATAACTTAGTTACACATGATACTGAACACGCTACTTTTGAATGCAAGATATGTATATATTTATCACCGGAAAAACACTCTATGAGAAAATTCGAATTTTTCTTACCGCTTGTTTGGATGGTTGTTACACATCATTTCATAATGTATTGTACTGTATCGTTTGTAAATACAACGTTTGAATAGATTGTATCGTTTGCCGTTGTTTCATGATATCATGCACCAGCAATATGTAGAATACGTTTGCAATATTATAAAGAAAAATTATGATACGGGATAAATTTATTATATAAAAAGGTAGAATTAATGATAAAATAAAATAATTTAATAATAATGAAGGGTGAGATGAGAAAAAAAGACAGAATAACAACACAACAACAACAAATCGGTCGTTACATAAGTGGCACATTTCTTCGTTTTGTAACGACGGATTTAACGATACGATACAATAAAATTTAAGTAACAATTAAAATAAATATTATATTTAAAGTAACAATATAATACAATACGTAACGACCATCCAAACAAGATGCTAAAATAAATTGTTTAATTTGACGTAAACAGCGAATACAAATAATGTTTGACAAAGAATAATTCATGATTTCTTGACTAGAAGCCTTCTGAACTGAAATAAATTCTTAATATAAGGACCGTATCTGATTTAGAAGGAGGGCTTTCCTTTTCTTTATTCTATTTCTTTTGCTAAAACATCATTTCACTAAAATAATTATTTATAGTTGTCTTTTAAGTGATACGAAGAGTTACGGGTGTCCAAATCGGAAAACCGCATCAAATCGAAAAATCAAACCAAATCGATTAAAAAATCCGATTAGGTTTTCTCGCGGCCCTTTTTTTCTTACGAAATCGGGTTTCGACATTTTTGGGACAACTCCCTTCCCTTTGGGATGTGGTATTGGATTTGAAGAGTCGACACCTAACGGATTAAGGTGCGTTAGGGCACCTAGAGCAGTTAACTCATGAAACTAGTTTGCATCACTAGAAATCGGATAAGGGCTCGAAATTACCTTGAGGGGAAGGTGTTAGACATCCCTCGAGGTCCACAATGGTGGGTCCCAGCCGAACTTAATAAAGAGAATTAGACTTAAAGGAAAATAAAACAATTTAGACAACTATTATTTCAAAACATGAATTAAAAGAGGTCCTAAGTTTTTTAGCCTATA